>JAMAHW010000024.1:103897-198358 GCA_023627715.1 Periconia sp. R9002 | reverse complement strand
CCCCCACGCCCCCACTCTTTTGGTCGAGGTCTGGGCTGCTTTTATATTGCTTCTGTTCTCCATTTGAAGCATCGTGTATACGACGGTTCTCGCCGCGACAGTGAAACGGTGGAGTTCCACTTCATGCTTTGACAGCGTTTTTGCGGCGTAGCATGAGAAAATATTCTATTCTGTCTTATAAAGCGCGGCGTGTTCGTGTATGACACCCAGGCTTACGCATGCACAACAACAGACTTTACCCAAATAGGAGTTGATGACCGAGTAAAATCAGACAGCTATAAAGCAATTGATGATATAAGACGATACTGAGGCTCTAATGGGTCGAGTTAGAAACTTGGCAAAATCTTAACACCGTCTAGGCAGTGATGATGTTGGCCTATCGTTAATAAGCTACATACGCATATTTGTTGCTGTCTTATGTAGTGTATGTTTATACATAGCTTTGAAATCTCGTAATATCTTACTTTGGAGCTATTTTCATGGACATAATATTTCCTCTCGGTCGTAAAATTGCTACAACTACATACCCACTTCTGCTTCTGTTGGATGCAATTTCGTTCTTCGCTATTCTCAGCGAAGCTACATAGTGTCTTACTTTCGCCTAGAGTGGACGACTACATACGGAACGAAGTTTATACAAACTTCTATTCTAGGTAACAAGAATCTATAACACTTGTTGATGCACATTTCCATCTTACTTTCCGCTGCTCACCAAGTCAGTCAGTCCCACAATACGTATAGGTGCGCCGTGCGGCTCAACCCATTTCATGTTTTTAAAGGCACACGTTCATGAAACAGACCCTCCATTCTCTCCCAAACTCAATTTAATATCAAGATCCATAATTGAATTGTTTTCAATCCCAATCTCACGGTTAGAAGCACCAGAAATGTATAGCGCAAAACTTCAAAAATCCCATACATCCCCTCTCTCAAAACGGCAGGTGCCCAAAAGGGAGAAAATTCTCATGTAAGATGTTATATCCTACCCAAGGGACTTTATGCGAATCCGTTCACGGATATAATTCGCAAGAAAGTTATCAAAGCCGTCTAGCAGCTGAGATTTAGTTTGCCTTTCTTGTTTACCTAAGTAAGGAACCGTGTGAGGGGATGGTGGGAAGGAGCGGTTTGGTGGAGTCTGCGTAAAGGATGTCGCTGTCTTTTTTTTTTCCTGCGGAGTGCCGCGGACTTCTAGGATAGCCACCATTCCGAGAGAGCTCCAATGTCAAAACTACACAGCCGTGGCTTGAAAAATTAATTTATAAATAAATCGTAGCAAACCTCCTCCTTTGTAATTATCAATACAATTCAATATTCACTTCTGCGTAATCTATTCGATTTTATCTCTAAAAAGCGCTTAGAATTTATATAGTCACACTCCTGTAGTATGCAGTCTCTCTGTAAGACGTACCTATCAACCAGCCGAACTAACACTACAAAAAAAATATCAGATAAGAGTTCTATCTATCCCTTATATGCCATCAAATTCTCCCACCTCCACCTTGATATCTACGGTCAACACATGTCCATCGAACATCCAACATAACCTACGTACATTTCAGCACAAAGAGCAAGCTTGACCAGCCAATGGGATTGATTTTCAGCATGGGATCGGTTTTCCCGCCCCCAGAATTTGAGCGACCGATGACGGAATGCGGATTGACGAGGCTGAGATTCTGGAGCGGTGATTGGGTGTGGGGAGGAAAGTGGTCTGCGCGTTGTTGTGCGTGCACTGCGTTACATTGTATGCGTGTGCGAGCAGGGGATTTGTTTGTCGTTGGTTATCGGTGGGTGTGAGAGGGGGTCGGTGTGGTGTGTGCTGTACATGGGGGGTTTTATCGTTCCTGTCGTGGAGGAGGATCTGATGGGTTGAGATGGAAGGAGAGATACACGGATGCGTTAGACCAATTAAAGGGCAGGGTGCGAGCGTCTTTTTGCCCGGGTTCAAGGCCTGCCAGATATTATTAGACACAAATCACTTGCCACAGGAAAGAAACGAACAGATTCCTATGTGAAAAACGAGGTTCATGGAATATCTTGAGCTAGGTACATACATACATGCGCGATCCATCACTTCATCACTTATCAAAGGAAGGAAGGAGAAATTCCCTATTTGAGCAACATAAATACGAGCGCACGGGCTCCAGCGGGCGTATCTTTATTGCGGGGATAACGGAAAAATTGTAGGGTTGGGGTTTGCCTGCTTGCCTGCCTGTCTGCATTGATGACGGTTTGCTGTGCGGTGGTGGAGAAAAAGCTTGTTTTTTTCTTGTTTTTATGTGGTGTGCATGGGATGGATGGGATGCAGGGAGGAGGGAGGGAAAGAGGGAGGAAGAGGGTTATTTACTGCGATTGATTTCCTCCTTTGCTACCATTCGTATTGTTGCTTTCTTGTTGGTCTTTTGTTGCTGTGGAGTGAGGGATACTTTATCTCACGCTGAAATCGATTGATCGGTCTTTTCGCTCGACGGTTTTCTCTCTCCCAAACAGCTCATACGCACGCACACGAAATTGCTCGAAAAGAAATTCGGAGTGAAAAAAAAATGCGCGTATCCGTGCAACTGGTATTCGGCCTGCTGTACCAATCTACAGAAGCCGCGAGATTCAAGATCAATCTAGCAGCGAAGACGCCTCCAGCGATGGCCGCATTGCAACCGCGACAAACGGCATCGGGGTCGTCTCCTACGCCCACATCCACACACGCGGCTTCTAACCTCTCTACGATACCGCCGACATTCACGTCCAACGTTATCGGATATTACAGCGACGGTATGAACGGGTCGACTACAGTGTGTACGTGTGTCCATGTTTCTTCTCCGCCCGAATGGACCCTTCTGAAAAAATAGATGTTGACATGGTACCGAAGGGTCCTCCCTCAACTTCCCCTCTCCGGTCTGGTATCCAACGTCCAGCGGGTCCTTCTACAGATGGTGCAAAATGTCTGGTAGTAACGTGACCGCTACCACGACGTTCACCGTCTCTGCTTCCACCATCACGTCCTTGTATGTGTCGACGTCCTTCACCACGACGCCGTGTCCGCTGTGGACGGGCTGCTTCAGCGGCTTCCTTGTCGGCACGGGGCTTAGTAGCTTTTGGTGCGGCACCACGGATTTCGTCTGCACCACGTATAGGTACTACCATACGTATGGCGATGGGAACGTACCAGCGACCGAGAGTGCGACTACGTCGATTAATTGCGCCACTACGACCTCGGGTAAGCCGACGGATTCTTGGTTGTGGCAGATTAGTCCTCCGGCTAGTACGTGTTGTTTCCTTCTTCTATTCGATTATGTTTTGCTTTGTGAAAGTCGATTTGCTTCTTTTTGGTAGAAAGAGTCCCCCATGATTCTTTTATTGACACACTCGAAACAGCCGGCCTCAAGCCCCTCAACACCGCAAAATTCTCCCCAGCCCCCAAACCCTCTACCTCCCCCGCTCCAGCCGCTAAATCTTCCTCGTCCTCTGCGGGCGCGATTGCAGGCGGTGTAGTCGGCGGGGTGGCCGCGCTGGTCATTGCCGCGGTCCTGCTGTGGTACCTGCGGAACAAGCACAAGAAGAAAGCAGCTGCCAAGAAGGAGAACGATGCAGTTCCTCCTGTGGAAGAGGTAGATCAGAAGCATGCGGGGGGTGTGGGAGAGGTGAATGGGGAGGCGAAGGTGAATGAGCTGCCGCATGGGGTTGGGCACCAGGTGTTTGAGGCACCGGGGAGTTTGCCGGAGGCGCCGGGGGATATTCCGGCGAGGGAGTTGGAGGCGGGGAAGGTTGGCGGTGTGTGAGGTGTGGAGAAGGTGGGAGTGTGTGTGGGATTGGGGCTGGGGTTGTTTGTAGGGAAGGTGGGAGTATGTGGGAAAGGAGTGGTTGACGTCTGAAGTCTAGTATATACTGATATTTTGGAAGAATGTAATATGAAGGTATACACAATGGTTTCCCTAACCTATGATACTTGTGTGATAATGTTAAATGGTGACAGGAGGGTATTTACATATGTAATTGTTAGTATCGTTACTCGTAATTCATATAAGAATGATAATTCGGGAACATGAGGCTCGCAGCTCGAAGGGCATGATTGGTTCTCTCCATGGGTGTATGGGGCTCGAGTTTGCATTGTGCGATGTCGCATGTGAGAAGATGGGTATGGAAGCCTTCTCAATATTCATTGTGGGCCAGGTGTGTTGAAATGGTGGGAATTTAGTGGAAGATTGTTGGATAGGCTGTGGTCTCTGTGGACGTCTTTGCCACGACAAATGCAAGAACTGATTATGCCTCCTAGGCGGTATTTTCAAGGGCGGCGTGAACTCATCGATATCCCTGGTATTGATATGCTTGAGAAGGGTCGATAACAATCGAGTCGTCCAAGCTTGTGAATTGTAAAATCTGGGAATTGAGATCGAACGGATTCGCATCGTCAAAGGCCAGATCTAGTGTTTGTTGTGTTTGAAGTGGCGTCATATAATTTCTGTAGGACGTGTCAGTCTATCGTTCTGGCACTCGCACCCCTACTCTACTTACGGATCAAAATTATTCCATAGCTGGGCTATCAATGCGTCGTCGAGAACCACTCCAGACTGTGTCTCTTTGTTCTCAAACGTGATACCGAGATCCGCAACTCGCATGGGGGTTTCCTCCGTAACCATTTTTGTGAAACCAATCTGCTCCATTTGACGCAGCATCGAGAAGCCAGTATCTATATGTGAACGGTACTGCGGCATCTTGGTGTGCGCGTACGCAAGTATGAATATCATGGTTGCCCGAAGGATACAAGTGCTGTCGAATGCTGTTAGGCTAGAGAGAACATTGTCTTCCCCCATTTTCTGCAGAATTGCTATGCTCTTCTGCGCGGCTTCGATACACGCTTTACCCATGCGCTCGAACCATATTTTCTTCGAGGAATCGAGGGTGCTGTGCTTGAGGACTAGGTAGAGGAGAAATGGGCGACACAATAGTATGGTTGTGCCCCAGTATTGTAGATGCAGAACGGCGACAGCGCGTTTGTGGCTTGGAGGGATAGGTACATCCTGCTTGAGGTGAGGCGGTATGAGTGAGTGCCAGCCTTGTAATGATATCAAGAGATTGGTGACGGTGGAGAAAGATATGGTGCGTGAGTTTGTGATGCGCTCTGTGTATATCGCTTGGATGATTTCTCGCTTCAGACGACACAGTGTGACGGAGGTGGACAGCCATGACAATGGGGTGTGCATTCCAGGATAAAGTATCTGCCTTTATGTCAGCGTTAAAGGCTTTCTCTTTCAGGGATAGAGGCCATGCCTGCTCAGATGGAAGCGGTGTGGTCATTTTGAGATGCCGTTCGTCTATAAGACCCGGACTGCCTCCTCTTGAGGCAATTTCTTGGTCTAGATTGAACAATGTCCACCATATACGTCGACTTTGCTCTCGTTCCATCGATGATGCTGTATCAGGCATCTGATCGCGATGCAAGCCTAGGGAATAGGCCATTTGAACGCTTGCCCCCATATAGAGATAGGAACTCGTTCTTGACATAACATTTTCGAGGGCTATACTCTGCAAAAAGTTAGTCTATTTGTAGTCAGTGCAACTCATGAACTATACATGCCATGATGGCCATCGCTCGTATGCTGTCAATATCCGCCTCATCATACACACTAGGAATGAGTTGCTTGGCTAAAGCAATGTAGTCGGTCGACGTTCGCTCGTCAGATGCAGCAGGGGAGCCGGGCGGAAGTGGAGATCTTCCTTCAGGCTCTTCGTAGCTAGCCGCGCCGATAGCAAATATCGCGTAAAGGGAGCATATCCAAGAGTTGGAAGCATATTCGTCAGTCCCAGCATACGTTCTATCTACCCGGTAGAGGAAGGCTTCTATTGAATATAGCCAATGGGTGCAGTGGACGTCCTCGAGGAATCTCGAAATGTAGAAGTCACCCAACTCTCGCCGCGGAAGACTAAAACGCTCAATGGAATCTTGGTCTGCTGCTGAAGCTGGAGTGAGGGTTTGCGGAGGGTATGAGCCCAGTTTCGGTGGTACAATGATTCTCGGATTCTGTACACCTTGACCAAGCATACATACGGCAGCGTTGAACGGGATTTCTGAATGAGCTCCCACATACCCTGTGTAGCATTAACAATAAATTTACACCCCGGCCAAAAAGATTTTTGCTCACGGAATCTTCCAGTGGAATCTTGCATCATACATCCCAAGGGCTCGTGGAGGTCGTTCACCGAGTCCACGACCGGAATCTCGGACTCTTCTGGGCTACCTTCATCATCCGGAGATGGTTCATCCTTGACGGCGGCAATGGGCTGCCCCGAAAGTGGGTTCACTAGCTTACCGTCGGTGATGTCTTTAGAGATGGCCCGGAGAGTGACGAGGTTGAGCTCGCGGTCGGGAAAGATGTGCTCCAGGATGCGCATTGAGCACTGATACTCTTCCTCGGTAACATGATAGTAGGGCCGTTTGCGGCGGGGCGTTGCTATCTGACAGGTTGAGCCAGTACGAGCGCAGTATCGACATGGTCCAGGAACTATTGGAAGTCAATATCTGGAAGGACAAAACATGGCATTGCGTCCAATGAGAAATGGAACCGTACTTGGATCGATACACTGCGGAGGGGGATTAATAGCTTGGCAAGAGTCAGATTGTAGGCCAAGTACTGACCTTTGTCTTTCTGCTGCGGCACCGATCACAGCTACTATGCACACGATGGGCGCCGGGCGTGCGTGAATGCGGCTGCTGTGGTAGCAGTTGGCTCGACGAAAGGTCCGACATGGTTCGGGGGAATGTCGGCGAAAAAGCGTCCCCCAGACCCTCCAACACCGCTACTTGTGTGGGATGAATTTCATTCGATGGAAATGGATGAGGGCTAGACAGTCTACGATAGGAGGATAATCCGCCCTGTACAAGTTCTGCGGAAAGGGAATCGAAGGGTTGGAGAATTGCGGGGAGATGCTCCGCTAACAGTGTGGGGACGCTAGCGCAGGGACGGACTAAGCTTGTTTCCACATGATTCACCACCGGCCATCCATGCATGCCGGTCATTAATGCCATGCCTACTAAGTAAACAAGCGCCACAGACATGGCATTGCTGGGGACAGATTGCTGATCATCGGAGCCATCTATGTACGTTGGCACCGACTACCACTGCAATACTGCGAGTCATAAGATTGAAACACCTCATCTTCCTTCTCGTACGACTACGGATGTAAATAAACTACGCTACATACAAATACCACCTCGACCTGGGAATAAATGACGAAGCAGCAACGACAAATGAGAGCTGGCTAGCAATCCAGATTCCAACCGAGATCACCCGATTTTGATAAGAACCTGCTTCGTCTCCAAGAAGTTCTCTAGGGTGTGAAATGGCTCTCCTTCCCTACCTGAACCACTGCTCTTGTAACCCCCAAAAGGCATGTCGAGCGCAGTCATGGGACTTGTGCAATTGACGCCGACTGTGCCAGCTTCCAGGCCCTTGGCAAATCGCATCGCCCGGTCGATGTTCTTGGTGTAAACAGCTGCGTACAGACCGTACTCGGTGTTGTTCGCCTTGGCGAGCACTTCCTCTTCCGTCTTGAACACGTTGATGTTGACAACGGGCCCGAAGATTTCTTCCTTCATGACGGTTGCATCTTCAGCTGTGTTGGTGAAGATCGTTGGTTGGATGTAGTATCCGTCGCGATCAGAAGGAGGCCCACCGCCGACTAACAGATCGCCAGACTGCTTGCCCATTTCCAAGTACCTCATGACTGTCTTGTGTTGAACTTCATCTGCTTGAGGACCATGGTTGACGGTCTTTTCGAGAGGATCGCCCATGGTGATGCTTGTGAACTTCTCTTTAAACAGTCCAATGAATTTGTCGGCGATAGTGTCTTGCACATATACTCGGGAATTTGCCATGCAAACCTGGCCGCTGTTCCATTGGATGCTGTGCGCTGTTTCATGTGCGGCTTGCTCGATATCTGCATCATCAAAGATGACCGCTGGCGATTTCCCACCGAGTTCGAGGTAAACTTGTTTCAAGTTTGACTTTGCTGCTGCTGCTTGAATTATGCGCCCGGTGCGACCAGATCCGGTAAAGGAGAGAGCACGAACGTCCATGTGGTTGCTCAAAATCGATCCACTGACGTTACCAAAACCCGTGATAATGTTGAGTACACCCGGTGGAAACCCGGCTTTTTGGACCAATGTGGCAACATACGCAGACTACAGACATTGGTTAGCAGTATACTAAGGATTGGGCGTTCAATTCCACTTACGGTCAACGGCGCCTTTTCGCTACTCTTCAAAACTACCGTATTACCAACAATCAAGGCAGGGCAGACCTTTTTCGCGAAGAACAGGAGCGGCACGTTCCAGGGAAGAATAGCGGCAACAACGCCGTAAGGCTGACGCAAAGTCATGTTGAGGAAACCTGGAGTCTGCACACTTGTGGTCCCTTGAACGTTTCGTCCAGCTTCTGCGTAGTAATCCCACCTACCCGCACTCGCAAAACCGTCAAAGAATTCGGTCACAGGCTTTCCCATTGAAGCAGCTTCGAGGGCACTCAAGTGATCATTGTTTTCGCGAATCAGAGCTGCAAGCTTTTTGAAGTATTTGCCTCGCTCTTCGGGTGATAAGGCAGACCAAGCAGGAAATGCTGCTTTGGCAGCAGCCACAGCTCGGTCGGTGTCTTCTTCAGAGGCCTCATGAACTACATGCGATATTAGACGTCGTTCAATTGAAGTCGATGAAACCCTCGCATACGCACCTTTTGCGACATGCTTCAACGTTGCTGGGTTGGTGATATCGAATGTTTTGCCATTGGAAGATTCTACGAACTGTAAAGAGTGAGACCTTGAATTGTAAAGATTCTGATGCTAGCTTACTTCGCCATTGATGAACAGTCGAGTCTCAATTTTCTCTGGGAGAGCCATTTTGTCGTATTTTATCCGATTATATGAACTGGGGGGTTTGATGCGGTTGATTGGCTTGTGGTATATGACACCGGTCCAAGACTGACATATGCTACGTGACTTGTTCTTAAGGTACGGACACGAACAATTTTTCCTTCGCTGGATGATGTAGAGAGGGGCTCAGTCTAGTCGCCACCTGTGTAGATCACACGAGACTGCGACTGCGGAAAGCCTTCAACCCCACTATGTGGATGTGCCTCGCTCGACCCGTGCCACGCCAGATGTGACATGGTTAGTTTACCCCACTCCATGGCGCCTGGGTTTGTTCGTCGGTCGTATACATCCGCGGAGCGCGGGTGCGGTTGTCAAAATCTGCCGGTCCGTGAGCCAATTCAATGCATTGAAACGTGACGGATGTGTGCATCCTGTGCGTTCTTGCGGCGTAGACAGGTTGCTCAATGATAGGTTTTCCGAGTGCGAGACATGCAGGGCAGCATGTCGGAGCCCTTAAAAAGAGGGATGGCGTCCAACAGACGTCCTCGGAGCAATCGAGCGTCCTTATAATTTTAATCAATTGATATTCAATACGATGGGTAGCGAGATCGAAGAACTTAAGAAGGTGATTGGACAGTTGCAGAAAGATGTGACGCGTCTGAGTGGTGAGTTTTTGCTTAGTCATCAGTGCCATTAGTCAGCACTAACATGCCATCCACCATAGACCAGGAAGAAGTTCGAAAACTCCAATACAAATATGGATATTACCTAGATAAATGCTTATACAAAGAGGTAAATTAGTCAATTGCGTTGGAGAAAGGAGCTGAGAGGGAATCTTTTAGGTTGCGGACCTCTACTCCGACCATCCCGATACATGTGTTGAGTTCTTGGGCGGACGCTACAATGGCAAAGAGGGGGTCAAGCGATTGTACGTCGGTCGTTTTGCAAAGATGTTTGTGAAAGGAAGGAATGGCCCCGTTCACGGATTTCTACTCGACCATCCACAAATCCAGGGTATCGTGGATATTGACTCAACCGGCGAACGTGCGAAAGGTCGATTCCGCAGCATGATGTCCGCTGGTACGCACGAGAGTATCAAGGATACACATCCACGTGGACTCGTTCAATGGTGGGAAGGTGGGCTTTATGAAAACGAGTACATCAAGGAGAACGGCGTCTGGAAGATCTTTCGACTTCGATATTTCCCTTTCTGGCACGGTACTTTCGAGAAGGGTTGGTCTCATACCAAGCCCAACTATGTCCCCTTCATGTCGAAAACGTACCCTGAAGATCCGATGGGTCCCAGTGAACTCTTGGAACATCCGATGATGTGGCCAGATACCCGTGTAGTTCCGTTCCATTACACACATCCCGCTACGGGGGAGCAAGTGGCTGATGATGATTTGAGAGCGCCGCACTTTGGAGAGGATGCTAGTACAAGTCTGCCTCCATTGGTGTTGAGCAAGACAAAGTCGGAGTCAGAGTCTTCGTAGAACGACCTTAAATATATACACATATAGTGCACATGCACACCACGCTATACGAAGGGAAACAACAGTGATCGTACAGCACATGTTGCTTACTCTAAATGGCGATTTGCGACACAGGCATCATGATTTCAATAGTGCGACGATACTTTTTCATTCGATAGCATAATCTCACAAATATCTACCTATGTGTAAGAACGCCTCGTGTGATTTGATACCTAGATTGATACTGCAAATGATTTCAATCAATCCTTTGCAATGAATAAAAAACTCCAACGCGATAGTCCCACTAATTCAATCGTACATCGTGAACAAAAATTAACATCCCCATGTGAGAGGTTGCAAAAATTGACCGATCAATGATTGCACTGGTTTGATTCGTATATATACTCAAACACCCCATGCATCCCCTACTCCTTCAACGGCAACCTAAACAACCTAATAGCGTTCCGCCTAGCAACCGCATCCTTCTGATCCTCCGGCAAATCCACCGTCTTCCACCAATTCTGACCCTCCTCAACAGTCTCATACGGCGTATCTGCAACGAGATCATCAGCCACTCAGTCTCCCTCAAAATCCAAAATACATACCTATCGCAAAAAGACACCGCTCGACCCCCAACTCCTCAATGCAAAACTTCAACCCCCTCGTGTTGAAGTTCCCAGACGTCGAAATGAACACGTTATGAGTCCAGTAGTAGGAGTAATCGTGCTTCATCGGTCTATGTCCGCGCTTGAACGGATGGTTGATCCAATGCGTCGCCCTCCATAGGTTGAACGGTATCCTATGCTAACAGTCAACATCTTAGTCACTCATTCATTCATACCAAGACCAAGAACAGAATGGAAAGGATACTCACCCCTCCCCCAAATGCCCCGCCACAATCTTAACCCCCGGAAACCGATCCAAAACCCCCGAACTACAAACCGCATACAAATGCCAGCTCAAATCGAGATGGAACTGCACACCCGCACCCAGCAAATGCTTCCTATCGCCATACTTTGTCCCCTTTGCCAGATCCTGCGGAATCGCGTATCGCGGATGGAAGTAAATAGGGACGTCCAACTCTTCGACCGTTTTCCAGAACTCGTCGTAGTCGGGCGTGTCGAAGTACACTTTCTCTTCTGCTTGACTACCTTTGGATTGGAAGTCATTCACCAAACCACCGAACATCCCGAGCTCTGTAATCGCGCGGCGTAATTCCGTCGCAGCGTCTGTGGCATTATGCATGGATAGCGCAGCCAGCGCGCCGAAGCGCTTTGGGTTCTTTTTGACTTCGCCGGAGAGGTAGTCGTTTGCGACTTGGGCTAGTTTGTTGGCTTTGGAAGGGTCGGGCTCGCCTTGGGCGCCTGGGGAGGTGAGGGAGAGGAGCATGTATTCTACACCGTGGGCGTCCATTTGGGTGAGGCGGTCGCCGTGGATGTCGAGGAGGCGCTGTTCGTGCGCGGAGAGGCCGCTGGAAGTGTCGCTTCCGGGTCGCATCAGGGATTGGAATTGCGCGAAGGTGTGGGCTTCTACGCCGGCTGGGTCGATTATGGCTTCTTCGATTGCGATTGTGCCTTTCATTTTTGCGGTGGTGAAGGGGGTAGGTGTTTGGTTGCTTGGAAGGTCGCCGGGTTTACTTGTTGAACGGAAAAGGATATGAATAAGTGTAGTAGTAGCTGCTGAATATCGACTATGTTATCAAAATATTTTGTTACTTCCTCTAAGTCAAGATACCTTCATTACTGATGTGACTATCGCAACATTGAAATTCCTCCCCCGTCAAATCCTCACAACAGAAAACCACACACTCACCCAACCCGGTCACCTACCACTCATGATCCGTATGTACACCTACCTCCCCGCATAGCCGCCCTCCTCGCAGAAGCTCCCCCACCCAACACCTCCCTTCCCATCTCGGCGCTCGGTACTCAAAGCTCCTTCCTCCTTTCCATACGGTCGCATCCCGCCGACCCCTCACTCACAACCGTATCCTTTCCCGGTCCTCGACTCGGGCCCATCCCTCCGACACACACGTACCCACTACTGTACCTAGGTACCGTACATCAATCACGCGTAACCTTCCCCCTGTTCGTTTCCAGGGGTACGTTTGAAGAGGGTCTGGATGGGCTGGGTTACCCCGCTTGAGCTCCCCACATTTTGGTGCGAAGGGAACGGGAGATATGCGTGGGCGTGGCATGGCACGGCACGCGGGGTGTGGCGTGCTGGGGAATACGCGTGGTTATACCCGTGTAGGGATTGGTGTGAGGGTTGACAGAGTGATATACATACATGGTATTGGTATTGTCGGATTTTTTTGTGAAAGCGAAGGAATTGGTGAGGTTCGACAATAGAGTGAATTGATCTTCGTTGACATTCGAAGGATTTCGAATACTATGTGGATGTTCACCCTTCGTTCATCGAAATTGAAGAAGAGAAAAAACCAACATATTTTTCAACAAATCTCTGCAGAGAAAGAAGAAAACTAAGAACAAGAAGAGAAAAACGCCAACTCAACACCAAACAAACCATATCAAAACACCCAAAAATGGCACACATCTTCTCCCTCGCCACCCCCCCACCCCCAGCCTACACTTCCTCCAAACGCACCACAACCGCCCAAACCACCTTCCCCTCCACCCCCTTCTTCACCGGCTTCAACAAACCTTCCCGCCTCGAAGCCGACATCTTCCAGCTCGAAACCACGGGCATCATCCCGCCCTCCATAAACGGCACCTTCTACCGCATCCAACCCGACCACCGCTTCCCACCCATCTACGAAGAAGACATCCACTTCAACGGCGACGGGTCCGTGTCCGCCTTCCACTTCTCCAACGGCCATGTCAACTTCAAGCAGCGCTACGTGCAGACGGACCGGTTCAAAGCCGAAACGAAAGCGCGGCAAGCACTGCTGGGGAAGTACCGCAACCCGTTCACGGACAACGAAATGGTAAAGGGCATCGTGCGCACGGCGTCGAATACGAACGTGATCTTCTGGCGCGGCATGCTGCTCGCGACAAAGGAAGACGGCCCGCCCTTCGCAATGGACCCAACCACCCTCGACACCATCGGCCGCTACGACTTCGAGGGCCAAGTCACGAGTCCGACCTTCACCGCGCACCCGAAGATCGACCCGGAGACGGGGGAAATGGTGGGGTTTGGGTACCAAGCCGGCGGCGACGGCGCGGACGGGAGTCGTGAGATTGTGGTCTACACGATCGATAAGGACGGGGTCAAGACGGAGGAGGCGTGGTACGAGGCCCCGTTTTGCGGCATGATTCACGATTGCGCGCTTACGAGGAATTGGCTCGTGTTGCCGCTCACGCCGTTGAAGGTGGATGTCGAGAGGATGAAACGGGGTGGGAATTGCTTTGCGTGGGATCCGGACGAGGATCAGTGGTATGGGGTTGTGCCGAGGAGAGGGGGGAAGAGGGAGGATATTCGGTGGTTTCGGGCGGATAATGGTATGCCCCTTTCTGTCCTCATTTACCTCGATCCATTTTCTTTTTTTTTCTCGTGTTGTTCTGGGGAAATACAAACTGAACGACCGAACTCCAGGTTTCCACGGCCACATCGCAGGCGCCTACGAAGACTCCACAGGCAAAATCATCGTCGACTTAACCGTAAGCCTCACCCTACCTCCTAACCTCCCATCCCTCCACCCACTCACCCCTCTTAGGTCGCAACCTCCAACGTCTTCTACTGGTTCCCGCCCGACAACGTCCCCACAAACCCCACCCCAACCACGCTCCCGCAACGCAACGCCCTCTCCTCCGACACCCACCGCTGGACCCTCGACCCATCCCTCCCATCCCACACACGCATCACACCCACAAAAACCTACGGCAGTAAGTCCCCCCTCCTCCCTCTCTTCCCCCCATCCCGTCCACCAACGTCCCTACTAACCCACAAACACAACAGTCAACGGCGAATTCTCCCGCATAGACGACCGCTACACCACGCGCCCCTACCGGCACTTCTGGCAATGCATAATCGACCCCTCCCGCCCCTACAACTTCTCCACCTGCGGCCCGCCCTCCGGCGGCCTCTTCAACGTGCTCGGCCACTTCGACTGGGCCACGATGTCGACGTCCGACGTCTACTGGGCGGGTCCAACCTCCACCTTCCAAGAACCCGTCTTTGTGCCCCGCGACGCTGACGCGGACGAAGGCGACGGGTATATCATTGTGCTGTTGAACCATTTGGATGTGTTACGGAATGATATTTTGGTGTTTGAGGCGTTGGAGGTGAGCAAGGGGCCTGTCGCGGTGGTGCATTTGCCGGTGAAGTTGAGGTTGGGGTTGCATGGGAATTTTGTGGGGGAGGAGGAGGTGGAGGGGTGGAGGGCGGAGAGGGGGGAGGGGGGTAGGTTGGGGGAGGTGAGGGGGGCGGTTGGGGGGATGAAGTGGCAGAGGGAGATGGTAAGGAGGGGGGAGGGGGTTGGGGAGTTGAGTGGGGTTGAGGGGTGGGAGGTGTGAAGGGGGAGGGTGGTTAGGTACATATAATTTGGATAGGGGGTAGGAATGATTTCCAATCTCTACGGTGAGCAATTCTATTAATTAGGTTACCTACTCACGAGTAGGATCGAAAGGTTTGTAACGTTGGGAAGAATGGGAGAGCAATACAGGAAGGGAGGAATATATAAAACTGAGAAACAAGAAAGTCGAACCACACAGAGCCCCCAATCTTTTTTGGCTGGCGAAGAAAAAAAAAAGTAATAGCAGAAAACAAGAAACAAAGAAAAGGAATGCCAGTCAACACTCACCACCCATCTCCCCATTTTCTCCACCACCCCGATTCTTCACCTCCGTCTCTTACTTATCCCGAGAATCTAATGAACTCAAGAAACCCCCTCAACTCTTCACAACATCAAGCAATAGCAAACGTGAAACCCGAAAACTAAAGGGAATCTTCACACCGCACCTCTCAATAAGGCGCAGCTCCAACCCCTCTCCCCTTCACGCCAAACCCACCATCTTCAGCATCACTATCTCCCTCACTATCCCCCTCCACGCTAATACTTTTCAAAAACTCGCTGAAATCCGGTTTACCCTTTCTCGCTGCCCCAACACCATTTGCTCCCGCCTTCTTCGCCGAGGGAGGCGCGCCCAAGCTCGTCCTATCTACGCCATCCGTCGTACCCGCATGTGAATTGACCACTGTTCCGCTACGCCCACGACTCGTGCTACGTTCGCGCAGACTGCGCGCGCTTGCTCGCTTGGTACTGCGGGTTTTGGCGACGGAGACAGTGCCGTTAGGGTGGGCTTCTGTGTTGCTGTTTGGTGCGGTTTTGGGACGTTCAAAGTTGTTGGGACTTTCAAAGGAGGGACTTCCGGTAGGTGAGGTGGTGTTTTTATCGCGGAGGGATGCGGGAATGGGAGGGACGGGTGGGACGGCTTCTCTGGAGTAGGCCCGCTGGTGTGCAGCAAATGCATGGGTTGGAGAAGAAGGAGATTGCGGGCGAGGTGTTGTGGTTGCAGCGGGGGTGGCAGATGTTTCGTCGGGAGTGGTGGCGTCCGCTGTGATGAAGGACGCGTCGGTCAGGCTGTGAACACTAACCATGGACTCTGATGCCGACGAGTCTGGAACAGGGTCTTCGAAACGGCTGGGCGCGTGTCGGACGGAATAGGATGAGCGCGGGGGTGCTCCAGCAAGCACGCGTTTGAGGTCTTTGACATCTGGTGAAGAGTGTAGCGAAGATGTACTGCCTGGAGTCTCGGATGGACTGTGAGCACGTCGGTGCGGCGAGCGACCAACGAGCCCGTAGGCTGTGGATGGTGGTCGACTACGGCTGTGCGCGCGATGTGGAGAAGGCAGTGGGGAGTTATTCGCACTGTCGAGATTGCCATTGGGGATGGTAACACCAAGATAGTTATTCTTCTGTTGTCCCGAAGCGGCGGTTTTTGACCCTGTCATAGAAGCAGAAGACGGATCTTTAACATTAGACGCCAGGCAAGCTTCCTTCGTCCACTCCGCAAGAAGCTCTTCTTTGATTTTGTACGACAGCTGAGGCAAGGGCTTCAGCGTTTGCGGCGCGTTTAGGGAAATTGACATAGACCGTCCGGGCGAGCTGGGTGGACTCGCAGGTGGTGAATGGAGGGTTGAAGTGTACCCCTCTGCAATTCGATCCACTAAAGCCTCTCTAAGATCAAAAGGCTTCAGTGTTTCCGTTTGCACGACTTCAGAGGGTAACTTGGCCGGATCGTTGTGTGGAGTATCGATACGGTCGAGGGGCATCGGTGGAACGCGGATCTCCTTCACCCACAGCCCTTTATTGCTGCGCCTCGAGATCTCTGCGTGTAACGTTCTGCCAACTGAAGATGTTTCAAAATCCATCGCTATGCTGAGAGCCCATAGGTAGCCGTGAACAAGACTGCCTATGCGAACTTTGGAACCGGGGTTACTGATCGAGACAATGTCCTCTTGTAGTCGGAAAATCATGGGTAGTCCATTCCGTGCAGCGTTGACGCCGAGTTTGTTGACGAGAGTTGTAAGGAGGAGGTGAAGTAGTAGCAAGTCTGGCTCGGAATCGACAAACTGCAGGGCATTATCATACACCGCAAGGTGCAGAAGAGCCAGAAACGTGTTCTTGACCCGCCTCGGGGATTTATCACGTTGTGAAGCATTTGACACTGCCCGCCTGGCAAGACCCCCTTTGTCGTAATCCTTCCTGTCTTTCCTATAGTCGTCTGCAAGCTTGAGATCTTCTTTGTTCTTCTCCAAATTTAACCAAGTAAGTAGAGCATCGACGTAAGCTTTCCGAACTTGCCCGCTCGGGTCACGGAGAAGCCATTGTGTACCCTCCCAGACTTTGACACCAACTGAGCTTCTTGGTACCGATGCGGACGATCCATCAGGCCTTCGATGATTGGCTGTTTTGATGATATTTTTGACCGTCTCGAGAGCCGTCAATCGTGCTGTTTCAAACGAGAAGAACCTGTCTGTTCCTGGAGCTCTCTCATGTAGGCCAGCTGAATTTGCAATCGCGTTTGCCGCTCCAGCAGGATCCTCAATAGCTTCCGTCGTAGTGGAAATCTCCGACAACGGTGATGGTTTGAGACGAGCAAGAATGGTCGCAACCATATCAGAAATCTGGTCGGTATAGTAGACGTGCGTGGCTAAACTGGCCATGCACTTCTTCACTGTCTCAAGCAATTGCAGTCTAAATTTCGAAGCGTCTTTGGCAACTTCTATGACTACGCCACCAACGCTTCCAGAAGACCGAGGGTTGCTCGACTGCTTTTCCAAATCCACGGGTGCTGTTTGCTGATTATGCGGCATGATGGAAGTTCCGGGTCCGCCGAGCTGAAGGAGTAATAATGCATGAGCAATAAGGCCGACCAGCACATCCATTACGCTCAGACCGATAAAGTTGATGGGAGAGCTCAGAAGGTGGTCTATCACGGTTGCAAGAACCAGCTGGCGTTCTAGGTCCTCTTCTACAATAGGGCTCTTGACAAGAGCTTCCACGTTGTAGACCATGATCATGTATCGATCCTGCACGGGTGCCCATCCACAAACCATGGATATCAGAGTGGTGGCCCAGCTGATCAAGCTCAGTTCATCCTGATTCTCCTGTGGCTTGACATGAGCTCCGATAAACGCCAATACGGCCTTTGTTGCGATGCGCATTTGTCCACGATTTACCCCTAGGAAGATGTGCCTCAGAGCCTGCAGCGCGAGCACTCCCACTTCCTGCTCCGCAAGTTTATCCGCCTCTTCCGTAGTTCCAGATGCCGCGATAGGATCTCCCTCCTCTTCGTCCGTTCGCGCCGTAGACACGCTTTGCCGGCGCTTTGCAGCCTCTTCCTTCTCTTGATCATGATTCTCATTTTTCTCGCGCGCGGCAAGCGTCTTAAGATAGCCTCCATTCTCAGCCCATAGATTGTTAAGAATGACAGGAATAAGGACGTCGATTTGTCGCCCCGTCTCGGCTCCGAGCGATTCCGATGCCGCCACAGCCTTGAGCGCCCGCAGTCCCGACTTACGATACCGGATTGCGACAGGCCAGCTAACAAGCGGCTTCTCGTCCTTGCCCACATCGCGAGACGCGAGACGGGCATAGAGTCGTACCACCTCCTCGTACTGCTTAATATAGTCCTGCTCGGCGGCTAGATTGGCCGGGTCCTGGTGTGCGCAGAGCGACTCGAAGGTGGGCACGGAGTGCTCGACCATTGCGACATCTTTGGAGTTGAGAATGGTGCGCAGGCTGCGCAAGACGGCGGCGGCGAAAAGGGGAAGGTCACGAGGGCACTTTTCTATGAGAGCTTTGAGGATCTCGAGGGTAACTTGGACATTGCTGTAGGCACTCGTCAGCATGTCAGTCCAGCAACAATGTATATACGTAGGGGTGTAAGAAAAAGTCAAAAACGGACCCCATCCTACCCTTCCACACATCAGCCGTCATGCGCTTGTCCAAAAAGTCGCCCACCTTCTGCAGCTTGCTGCGTCGCGTGCTGGCATAGTACAGCAGATAGCTCAGCTCGCTCGAATTGGCCTTGACCTCGACATTGTTCTTTTGGAATTTGGGGTAGCACTTGAGCACTAGCACCTGGTGTTTAGGGCGACACGCCTGTCGTGCGGCATTCATCTGAGCAGGCGAAGCGGGACAGCCGGAGACCCGCTCGTTGTTTCTACGTGGTCAATTACCGTGCGAAAGTAGCAACGGGCACGGCGATTGGAGTACAGGTGCGTCACCGCGAGCAGACGTCTTTGTATTGCGGGCGGGATGAGCGGGTGACGGGGTGAGGTTGAACAGTTGGCGTGCGGCGTGCGGCGTTGCCTGGCCTGCGATGGAGAGAGACTCAGGGTGGAATTGGACGTGTGCGAGAGAGTTGCAACCCGGTGGATGGGATCGGGAGGTGAGGCAGGGCCGAGCGGGACGACGAGAGGGCGTGTAGGTGTTTTGTTGCGGGTGTTGTGGAAGCGTGGTCAGTCGGTCGTAATGGCGGATGCGATACGATCAGCATAGGTAATCTCCATGTGGTCACTACTGTACTCTACTCTCCTTAGCCTCAGCCCTGTTTGTCCCGCTAGCGAAGCATGATGACGACGATTCCACATCCCCATAGTCCGAATCCTCTACATACATATACATATATTTTAATTCCCTCTGGTTAACTCCATGGCATAAACAGGCAGAGGGGAAAAAGGAAAGAAAATAAAAAAGAGTTAAAATCTCCAAGATCGTACTGCAACGAAATATTGGCAAATCATCATATTATACATCCGGCCGTACCTAATCTTACATGTGCTTTCTACATGCCACGTACTATGTACACAGGTATATGTACATATGTTCCTAGTAATACAGCTACAAAAGACTTCTGAAACAAGTAAATACTGCGAGTCCTGTCTATTTTACCCAGGTTTTTCTGTTCCTAGTTCTTCTCGCCCCCCTGGTTTGGATTTCTCGCCCAGTTGGCAGTCCCTTTTTCTCTCGTTGTCGCTCGATCCAACTCTTCTTATCTTCCACCACTTCGTAGCGGTACTTTGGGTGTCTATGCTGTATTTCCGATTCGTGCTCCATCAAGCGATCTCGAATTTTTCCTTCAGGGAGATCCGTTTCGGCTGCATATTCCTTGTGGCCAGCATCTCTCAGCTGCTCGCGGAATCTCATGGGCAATTGCGATTGATTCCCCGTCTTGATTGCCTGCCGGACCTTTGTCTTCATGTTCTCAAGCTTTTGTGTCAGATTCTGACGTGGGGCGTTTGGAGGTCCAAAGACCCAATACACGTTCACGCCGTTGGTATAAGGGTCCAGCCACAGTTGGGTACCCTCGGGCATGCTCTTCAAAATGTTGTCGGGCCGCAGGAATGGAAAGTGGGCATGTACCCACTCCCACTCTTCATACTGAACAGGATCCACTTCGGGGTGTAGCGAGTACTCCCTCTTCCTTCGCGGCAAGGGTGTGGGGCTCCTCCCAGGTAAGCGCATTTGCATCTCTATGGGATGTCTCTCCTCCAACATACGATAGGCTTTCTGCAACTCTTCGGAGAACAATGTTGGACTTTGCATTCGTTTTCCAGTTAGAGGCACTCCCTTGCATTGAAATATTCCCTTGTGATTGAAATGTTTTGGTTTGAAATTCGCCATATCCACCTTGAAACGTTTTGGTTTGTAATTCGCCATATCCACCTTGACAAGTTTGTATTCATTGAATTTTTTGTGGAGTTCCTTCTCTTTCAAGATTGTGACGTGCTTCATTTCATTTGGGTGAGGTAGAAGGCGAGGACATAGAATGTATCCTGGCTTTATACGATCGAGCACTTCTCCCATGGATATTTCTTCAATCAGCTCGCCTTCGTCCGTGACTAATTTAATGCGATGTTCGGCGTCTGGTTTGGGTGGCTTATATTTGTGAAGTCCAAGGGATTTGTGTTGACCCAAGTGAACTTTGCTGCGAGCCATCTTGTATACGGAGAGTGTGCGGCATTGTGTAAGGGCGGTAGGCCATTGCGACGTCGGTAGCCGAGTATAGAACGTGGATGCGCGAGGACATGCAGGGATTCTCGAAGAGAAGCGGAGGAGCGGCCGTGCAGCGGTCGACATGGGAGAGGTCGACGAGCACCTGTACGTAGGTAGATATGGATTGAGGTGAATCAATGCATACAATGTTTGGTCACTCCAGATGTCGGGCTCGCAAGTTTCCTCCGTCGGCGCTAGTACGTCCACGGCTAGCGCCTTTCTCTTTCCGATACTCCAAATGGAGGGAGCTATTTGAACAACGACCACGAAGATTATTTTCGGGAATTGGGAGAGACAGTGTGGACGGGTCACTGGGTACCGTATACAGGATACTGAACAAAGAATTCGAAATAACGTCCCTCCCCACTCTAATCTTCATAATATATGGCCTCCACCTCAAACTCTCAAACTCCAATGCTTCTTTGAGCTCTACATTACTGGCCCCTCAAACTGTCCAACTCGACCTCACTATTATCTCCTCGAAAACTGACCCTCCTGCGGCTCGTACTTTGCCCAACTCCCTCTCCTCTCTCCACCTCATCACTTTCCTCCAGCACGCCCCTCGTTCCAAGCACATTTCCATCACCACTTGCCCCATCATCAACCTCGACGACCTCCCCATGGTTGCCACCCACGCTCTCCATAGTGAACGGACTCGCAGTCGGTGCATCGAGTGCAGCCAACTCCTCTGCCTCAAACCATCGCGGCATACCCCACGTTCTCAAGGGGATGTACAAAAATATAAATACTGGAAACCCAATCGCAGCAATGGTCTGCGTGATGGCAAACGTGGCAGCAAAACCAATTAACTCAAGCGCAACAAAGACCCAGATCGCGCTTCGTCGCCGGATGCGCAGTAGGGGGTCGGACCGCGGAGTGAGATATTTGTCCTTAAACAGGAAGATAAGTTTGAGGGTTATGCCGTTGGCTTCCAGCGCTTGAATGCCCATGACGAAGAAAAGGCCCGCGAGCACGGCTTGTGGGATGAGGTGGAGGACGATGAGTAATGGACCTGTCATTGTGCCGAGAGTGAGGAGGCCTTGCGCAAGGTTCGACACACGCTGCTCCACGACGTGATCGACAACGCGCTGTGTGTGGCCTTTGTTGGCTTCCGAGTCGGTATCAGAGACTGTGCGTGTCACGCAGAGGGAAGTAGTGTGAAAGGGAGCTTGCGGGATGAGGCCGTTGGGGAAAGGAATCCCCAGGAGACCTGCAACGCCTGTCGTGAGACCGAGGAGGAAGATATCCCAGTGAAACCCGGCGGGTTTACGAAGTGGAAATTCTGTGCCCTGCGCGATCAGAGAAGATACATTGTGATCGAACCAGAATAGGATCGTTAGGAGAATAGCAAAAGGAATTGCTAGAAAAATGTCTCCAACGCTAATATCCCAGAAGTGGATGAACCAACCGCGATCGGTAGTAGGGAAAAAAGCTCTGGAGGTTGGTAATTTGAGGAGTTCAATATTTGCCATCCTGCCAATGTGCACAAATCCTGTGAAGAACACCACTGTTAGAGGAGTGCCGTAGTCTTCTATGAACTTGCGAATATGTCGTTGGAACAACGATGAGGCGCCGATGATACCGCAGATGTAGGCTACCGCTGTAACCAGTAATGCTACAACGATAGATAGGTACGCTGATGCGTCGTCGACTGCCCATTGCCGAGTCAAGACTTGGATGCCTTTTTGAAGATATATGAATGCGACGTAAAATCCGAAAATATCGCAAGAGAAGCGAGTTACATAGCGAAGACCATTGCACGAATTCGTAATGGCTAGAATCCAGTGGAATATCAATGACCATCTGACTAAGATGAGTTCATGAGCAATAACGAAGAGTACAAGTTGACTCACATCCCAATCCAGGCCATGAAAGCGAAGTAGTTCGTGCCGCGTGGTGTTATTATATCGTAAACCGTGTAGTTGAAGACAGTGATGGGGCCTTATTACAGTCAATGGATTTCGCAGCATACATGTATAAACACGGTTTACCTGTGACGCCCACAATAACCAACGGTTGACAAGCTGCAATAGAAAACACACCAGAAGCCAGGACGGATGCTAAAAGCACTTCATTGACTCCGAAACTCCGATTTGTCTTTTCAAACATGTCCAGACTGAATGCCAGAGCTGGCAAAATGCTGCAATTAGTTAGCAAGTCAAGATTCCACCACTAACTAAACCTCAACATCCCATTCAAAACACCATAGTGGAACGAGGAAAGGCTATAACGGGCCGTCGAGATTATTGGCGTCGACAAAACTGGAATTGAAACCTACATACTTTGCAAAATACATATACACTGTAGCAGGCACAACCCTATAGTCCCAAGCATCTTTCCAATCGCTCCAGTAAAACGGCGCTCTGCGACGAACGTCGTTGATCATGCCGGCAAATAACCGCGTTCTCCACCATGGCGTCTTTTTCGTGAAAGAAGTCCCAGATCGACCTGATCGATGCGACTGCTCGCGCGCTAGTCCCGCGTCAACTTGATCATGGCGCCTTTTTGTTGGTCCTGAGATGGATGGCATGTTGGATGGAGAACTTGTTGCCAATAGTTATTTTGAGGATCGATTTGGTGAGGGGAAGGAGTGCGGTGGGAGAATTCGACTTGAAAGAACTTCAGCTGAAGCTCTTGTTCAAAATGAAACGCTGGTTATTGAATTGGCTTCGATGCTTGCATGTTGCTCGGAGGTTTGACAAATACACTGTGTGCGGGACAATGTGGCAAGGTATGGAGTAGGTGTAGTCTAATGACAGACCGGTAATAAGGGTTTATAGTACACATGCAAGGTGTGGGGGGAATCTTTTTTTCTGTGGGGATCGACTACGCTATGAACGCGTCGCTTGGCATTCGTCATGCTGTTGAGCTTTATGTCGGATACATGTAGAGTGAGCTTAAGATTGATGCTATCTTCTCAGGATTTGTGGATCGTATCGTTATAATGAAGCTATAGCGTTTCCTATAACTAACTATTTTCGTGTTTCCGCCAATGTGCTACAGCTGCCAGCATCAATATCCTCTGATGATGAGTGGCTGAACAACATCACGTGAACTGTCAGAAATGGGAATAGCGCGATCTTATTTCATCTGTATACATATGTACATACCTACAAGGCCTGGAATCATAAGGGTCGTGAACATATATTGCAATTCGACCTTTAAGCTACATATTCTAAACATCATTGATGTCACATACTAGAACCCCCTCTAAAAAACAATTTAGGGTCCTCTTTGAAAAACTTCACTACCTAAGTCCAGTGGTAGGTCCACACGTGCGCTTTGTAGAACGCACATGCATCAATCCGTACCTACTGAGAGCAAGATATTCCTCAGCCCTCTTGTGGGATTCCAGTCGCAAAAAGAAGAAGAAGAGGAAGAAGAAGAAAGAAAGAACGAATACTTCTGGTTCCCCGGCAAACAGTCTACGCCCATACTCAACACGCCATATGCACACACTTTAGTTGTGCGAACACCTGTTGTCGTCGGCGTAACTCTGGCGAATGCTATCTCTGCAAGCCTGGTATCTGCCGTAACCATGCGAGCCCGCTGGAAAGCTTATGTCGATGATCCACTTATTTATCTTAGAGTCGTAGCCGCAATGCCTGTTGGATCCCCAATCACATCTTTTCAATCCATCATATGCGTATGGGCATACAGGTTCGTAGTCAACATTCTCAAAGGACAGACCCATCCTGTAGCGATCCAGACCATCTTGACCCCAGACTGCAGTTTCTCTGAATGTTTTGTCAGCGCGGTTCTTTGATCCTTTTTCGTGCATCGGGGAGTGTACTCACTCGAAGTTAACCTTGCAGGGTTTCCATTTCGGGATCTCGTTGGCGCAAGGACCTCTGTGACCCGTGATCCAATCTGGCACGCCCTTCTGGTTGATATAGGGCGACACGCAACCACTGGAGTGGTATCTCTGGAATTCGATATCTTTCGAATGGGCGCGCTGAGCAAAGTTCATGCCGAAGAAGCAACGCGGCAGAGAACCGTCAGTCAGAACCTGGTTGGTGTCGGCTTGTCCATTGTTGCAGTCTCGGACATTGCGGATCAGTGTGTGGATATCAATCCCGTACGTTCCCATGCGGTCAAGATATTTGCCCTCAAGAGGTTTGGCTGCAACGCCATCGGCATCCCCGTTCCAAGGGCGGGCCTTGATCACGAGGCATGAATTTCCGTCTTTCAGAGTGCCGAGTGATTCACAAGGTTGGACGAGGCCCTCGTTGTAAGCAGGCATTTCTTGCTCGACGTAGACCTGTAGTGATGCAAGGAGATTGCCGACGAGAGCTTGTTGAACAGTTTTAAAAGCCGCCTTGATCCCATCGCTGATCTGACTCTCTTGTGAGGTTCGAAGCCAATCGCCGCCTTTGAGCAACTCGCTAATAGGAGACTTAGCATTCCTGTCTATATCCTTAATGCCCATGCTGGCCATTCGCAAGACCATGTCCCGCACAAGTTTGTCTGATTGCTCTTTGGTAGCCTCGGTGCCGCCGAAGATGGCCAAAAGCGTGTCGTCCAGCATTGTTCGAGTATTAGTGAAGAAGCCTTCGAGACGACCGGCTAAAACAGGCTTGAGGTCTTTATACTCGGGCATTGGTGGCGGCTCATCGTGGACGAGATTCTCGGAGGCGACCTAGTAATTCGTCAGTCAGTGGGAACTGAGACCGATCAAAGTCGCGCTTACGCTAAGAGCTGTACCCAGGATAGAAAAGGCCCCCGATACTGCAGCGCCTCCGCCTGGTAGGAGTCCAAAGACCGTGGATAGTACGGAAGATCCTGGGCATCAATAAGCATAGATATCTCTCGTTTGGTGCGGATGCATTTACCGATGGCCATGTTGTTCAGCGTGTCGCTCATCTTCTGTCCCTGAGGGGGCTGAAGGACATCAAATTCCTTGATAATCGCTTCGATCTTCAATTCGTTTGTGATGGTTGTATCCTGAAGATTCTCGTGGAGGCTATCGAAAGCGCCATTGATTTGCGAGGCCATGTTGCGAATGAAGTAGTCTATCATGAATGTAAGCTTAATATTTCTTACAGGTTTCGACCGAAGGACAACGCACATTCAATTTCCGTGCAATTCTTAGGAGCATTCGGTAGAGCTGCGCAACTTTTGGAGCTGATATCCCCACAATAAACTGCAACAGATCCATTCTCATGATTGTCGCTCACTTTTTGAAGCCAATCAACTACCATAACAATGTCAATTAAAAGCCGTAATTCATGTTGACATAGTTCTTACATGATCCATTCTTGTCGAGATAGTCGCGCAGATACTGCTCAGCGCCGCTTTCCGCCCACGACTTGGGCTCGAAAGGTTTCAGTGCAAGCTTTTTCTTGCAATTCTCGTCATGAATTTCTTCCGCACGCTGTAGCATCTCGTCCGTGGCCTTTTCCAGCTCCGTTTGATTGATATTCGGGCCAGAGAAACCCGCCAGAGGTCTGCCACCCGGAAGGGCTTATGCAGTAACGATCAAGGCCAGTGTGGCCAATAGGGGTTTCGATCGAACCATGTCGAGTTCACGCAAGGACTGAGCAATAATAGTAGTAAAGACTGACCGGATAACTGAGGTGGAAAAAGAATGGCTGCCAAGTTAATCTCAAGGCTGGAGTTGAAAGTTTGAAGAACAAACTCGGGAAGGAGATGTACATAACATATAGATATCCACTGTTCGCCCCTGTCAGTGCTTAGCGCTCGAATCTCATGTTGTATATGATCCTATAGTCAGCTCCCAGCGCCCAAAAACTCCGTGATACGTGCTAATTTCTTCCAAACCACTAATCAGACGAGTCAATGTGTAAAATGAACGGGGTCTAACGGTGCTTGGCCTTGGGAACCAAGATTCGCATAATGGGGGCGAGAAGGTGAATGGCCAATCACGTTACGCGCCTGAGTGTTAGAAGCAGATCCCTCGTACCTTTCTAGAATCCGTAACAACAGTTTCGTAAAGGCTAACCGAAAGCAGTAGAAAAGACAAAGGCAGAGCTTTTGTATATTTATATTTCCACCCCCCTCTAGCAATTGGAAACAATTATAATGAAATTGAAATTGAAATTGAATTTGATCCTCCTAGAGTATCACTACCCTGGGTATCGACACAGGTGGGGGGTACACTGGGTAACGTCCTTGGCCGGGACGGGCACACAGACAATTAAGTGCGCACGTGTTAATAGTTACCTATAAGTACGTTCTTAGCTAAGAATATTACTATAAGATTTCAAACCAGTGTTGATACCGTGACTGATTTCACCAATCAATTGCGAAGAAGAAGACACTTTAATACACACTAGTAAGCCTTTTACATAGTAGGATAGTAGTTTATATAGTGTTTAGCTAAAAGCCTTAGCGCGCCGGTTATTCTGGAAGATTAGAGAATGACTCCTAAAGTTCTACCTAAGATCCCCTTCTACGTTTCTTAAGTGCGTTTATGAACGTATTAGACCTCTTCTAACTATCTGCACTCTATGTTATCACATCATCGCGATCAATTATAACCAGCGGATGTAGTTGTATTGCTTGATAAATGCGGGCTACATCTATATTCAAAAACGCTGATAACAATAAGATTGTAAAAAACAGAGAAATCTATCAAGTATTCTATACATGTGTGTTAGGGAGGGATGCTGGGGTCATGAAATAGATGATTCTGGTGGAGGAGAATTGATCCGATGGGTTTTGGATGATCGTCGAAAGCACCTAATATATGAACCTTAGGTGATTGCTGATGGTCTGTTTGCTGATTTCTCTCCTCCGAAATAGACCAAGACAGATAAATCTGTACCTACTTTTCTTCTTCGCCGGCTTCTACAGTCTTCAAGCCAGGAGTTTTGTTCAACTCGTCTAGCACGTCCTTTGTGTCCATCAATTTACAGTCAGCCCAACCTTTGGAAAACTCTGTCTGTTCGAATGAACCCGGCTATTTGAATGTGAACTCATCGCCCTTCATGGTGGTCACTGTGACAGTGCTAGTAAATTCCGAAACAAAATGACCTACGCAACAAGAAAATGTTAGCTTCAGATTTGTACTTCTCAAGGTTTGACTTGATTGTCATACATACCCGTTATTGATTGACCCGTGCAGTGCACTGATTTCCCAGGGGCGAGATTCCCAGAGTCCCTCCATTCTATTTTCTTCGAGTCGGAGTTTTCGTCGCTTTGGAGATTTTTCCAGGTGTATTGGAACCCCGCCTCCGCTCCAATTTCAGTCTTTGCCTCGACCATAAATGGAACCTTGCCTTTGAGCGTTGATTTAGTATTGATACCGATCGAAAAAGCCTTGTCGCTGCCTTTGTCAACTTTGTGGCTAATTGAAACATCATGACTGCCGCGGAACATATAGGTTTTGTTCGAAGAACCCTCTGGATTCGAGTTCATGATATACATTGAGTCATGAGACATAACTTCGATCCCACTATGATAAATCAACATCATGCGAAATTTCAAGCATACGGAGCCGGCCACTTACTGTTTTTCTCGATTCCACTGGTCGATATCAATTGGAAACTCAACGTTCGTGATCTCGGCCTTCGACAACTCTGGCAAAAAACGGAACTCGACAGTTTGAAGATGGGGACCACTATTGGTTCTTCCCCTTGCGCCTAGCAGCATACCGCTCTGCCGTGGCATGTCTGTTCCCACGTTTTTTTTGTCGAGGTTCACAGATCCCTTTTCGAGTGTTTTACCGCTGTCAGTTTTGATCCTTATCTTGCCGACAGCACCGCCATCTTCACTCCGCCAGAGACGTAGTTCTTGGATCTTATCGTTGATATCCCACTTCAACGAAGCTGGTTCTCCATGCGCTGTCCCGATAGTTGCTGAGTATTTGCCGTCGGAATAGTATAATTTCATACCGGTAATACGGGCTGTAATTTAAAAGAGTCAATGAGATGAGCATAATCCATCGTCTCTTTAAAATATGGAAAGGGGAAGATGTGCTCCTAAAGAATGAAACTTACTTGGATCCGTCCACACATCCATACCTGTGACAACAGCACCCCAAGGCCATCTAGTGGTGCAAAAATATATATCTGTCGTTTTATCGCCGCGATCCCACGGCACGCCATCTGCCCTTGATTCGCCAAGCCAATCTTGACCGCAATTATCCTTTGGATTCGACCATTCTATCTGAGGGAGCTCTTTAGCAGGCCTTGACGCTACTGCGCTCACAAGAGCGCTGATACCGAACAAAACGTGCCCGCTAATGAACATGTTGAGCCGAAGTGGTAAGCGTATTGGATAAAAAGAGAGTATAAGGAACAAGAATCTGAGTAATTCAAAAGGAAGAAGTGATTGTCGTCGAAAGTTGGAAGTGATTGTGGCGAGTGTGAATGCTGAAAGAAACCCTTCCAGCTCTCTTAAATACTTTTTTTCTTTATAAATTGTATCACTTAGTCTCGTAGCAAGGCGGTTTTTTTTCCTCGTCATAGCCTCAATCCCTCTGGAGAGAATACTGGTCGTTGAACTAAATGTCCGACTTGGCACAGATGATCGTCATTGGCCCAAGCCTGAATGCAATTCACCGCCTGTAGAAAGAAGTTAGGGTGGTACACAGCCCCTGAATGTACTGAACAATATTGCTAGTTATGATCCTTACTGTGTTGTGTATTTTGTCCCATTCGCTAGATTACATAACTGTGCCGTATACGGACTTTATTGATTCTATTAGAATAGAAATATTTCACGTAGATGGAATCGGGCTTACCTACGGTTCTTTTTATTTATATAACTGTGCCGTACACGGACTTTATTGATCACATAACTGTGTCGTACGCAGACTTCATTCGCCCCATCGCGACAACCCACAATGATGCAAAAAGGAATAGGTAGTGTAGGCGATAACCCTTTAATGTTGCGTATAAGGGTCACGTAATGTCGCTCATCTTGAATAGGAGCACTTGGGTCTGTGTATAAAACCGTATCTCTTGGAGTCCGACACTAGGTACTTCATTACGGATAGCGGAGTCGGGGGCTGGGGCGGCGTAGTTCACTTCTTAACTGTAATTAAGACGTTCGAACTTTACGCCGTTCTGTAATTAGAAACAATTATAATATTAGTTTACAAAAACTCTTATTTTACAACACTTTTAGTACCTTTCAAAGGTATACTAATACATAGGTATCTCAAAAAAGGTATCAAAACAACAGCGAAATCAAAAGGCGCGCGAACAAAATCCCCCGCCAAAGCAAAAAAAACGCAGGAATCATGAACGCAACATCACTTTCCCCTCAAACTCCGCCATAGTAGCCTGCGCCATGTTCTCCTCGATCCAAGCGATGAACCCCGAATTAAACTTCGCGGCTTGCTCGGCCGTGTCTTCCCAATACACATCGCTTACTGCAAGCACGCCCTGAAGCTCTTCTGAATATCCCAACTTGGCATTCTCAACGTCCCAGGCGCAAAAGCACATCGCGTAGATGGCTTCTGCAAGGTCGCCGATGTCTTTCCGGTGCAGTAGAGGGTCTGGGATCTTGTATTCGAGCGAGGCACCGAAGTCGGAGAGAACGACTCGAGGGTATGCGTTGGCGTCTGTGAGTGATGAAGAAAGAAGGATGTTGCCAGCCTGGACATCTCTATGCGCGATGGGTGTCCATCCTTGCTTTTTCTTTGGATCTGTTGAGCCTGCGTGGCATATCTGTAGTGCCTTTGCCATGGATAGGAGGACATGCCAGATGAACGATTCTGGAACTCGTTGCTGCATGGCTTCATGCCGCTTCAGGAGGTTCGTTAGGCTGCCGATGTCGCAGTGCTCGAAGTAGAGCTCCTGGATGGTGGTGTCATCGTCTGTTGTTGAGGATGAGGCGTAGTCGCGCAACTGGACGAAGCCGTCTAGTCCACGCAGCCGCTTGGCAACCCGCAACTCTTGTTTGCCCTTGCTGTTGGCTAGGACTTTTTTGCAGATGAGCTGCTCGCCGGTTTTGGTATTTCGAACGAGTGATATACCCTTGTTGTTGTTGCCGCCGGATTCCGCAAAATCCTTTACCACAACGTACTTTTCGGGTGTTGGTGCGATCGCCATTGGTATCACTGGATCTTCACTCGATTTTCGGATTGGATATAGCGGTTTCAGTGAGTCTGGAGTTTGTATTGGTCGCGCTGGTTGGAGGTTGCTTTGGGTTGACTTTGATCTCATAAATAAATGTTCCACCGATTTATATAATTTCATGAAAGCGACAACGCAAGGTTCAACAATGCTTACTTGTGTGAGACATTGTATATACAATCTTGGGCGCTGGAACCCGCATTGTGCAAATAGCATCACTCCATCCCCGAACATTCTGGCGGGTGAAGTTATGCGCTGTTTGCTTCCGCTCGAGCGGCGTTGCAAAGGTGACGTCAGGCGCCACGAAAAATTGATTTTTGTGAGATGTAAATGTACTGCATGAGGATAAGGTGAGTGGAAGAATACCTGCGTAGAAGAATTGCGTGAAGGTTTGCCTAAGGATTGCTGCGGCGATTAGTATTAAGGTATTCCTGGTGCCTAACTAGGTGTTTGTTGTTGTGATGACCCACATTCGCCCCCCTGCCGTGGTATTAGTGAGCGGCGGCGCTCTGGCACTCGGCAAATCTATCTACCGGATGTCGCCACTCACCCGATAGAAAAACTTCAGTTTGCCGCCATCATCCGGTTGCGGCTTTTACATTTTATAACTTTCTTCGCCTTTTTTTCCACACACAGCGTGACCTATTGACATCGCATTTCCAACGTCGGGTTGTAGTTGACTTCTTCTCGACTTTCCTTTTTTTTTTTTCAAATCTTGAGCATCAACAGTTAAGGTAAATTTACATACATACATACTGGCGGATACTGGATGTCCTTGTCCTTGTGAGTATCTGCGGTATCGACATCATGGAATCTACATGTGTTGGCCAAAGTACAACAAAATGGGTAGCCAGGACGATACTGTTATGCTGATGCCGTGGCCTAGCTATACTGCATGTAAATATGTAGGTAGCACTAGAGTTGACGAAGCTTACAAAACGCTCCATAAAAGAGAAAGCCAAAAAGGGCAAAACAACCCACGAAGGGACCCAAACTTCATCTTTCATAAATGGAAGAATTTCATAATTCTTCCGCGTTCCCACCGTTCTAGGATCGTTCGCTTTAGATTGCGTCATTCGCATAAGCAATATCAATTGACATTGGGAATATTCGATTGATCAGTACATGTACATAGATATGTGACACGTTATACTGTCACCCAAGTTCGCTTTTAGGAAAGCATGAAAATTTTGTGGAACAAAATCTCAGCTCTGGATTCCAGTTCTTCGTCGCATCAATCAGTTGTACCTTCATATGTACCTAGGTACATAATTAGGTACACACTGAACGTGGTCACGTGATTTATTACAATGGGTACATTCAATGTTTCTACACTTCTATTAGACGTCGAGTAATTGATACAACGAAAATTAGAAAAAATCTTTCTGAAAAAAAGTTTGAAAATATTTAGAAGCCAATCGCATAGAATTATCCATGACTAACCCCAGGATTTGTTTATCACTTGCAAGTCGAAACGTGACAGTTGACAATGAAAAATCACTACAAGTCAATGGAAAACAAATTTGATAAGAATATTAGATTGATTGTACAAAAACTCCTGATCCGTGCATCCCGCATAATGATCTAGTGGCAATACACCACCATCATCGCCAAGAAGCCGAAAACCCACAAAAGCAAAACTAAACTCCCCAGAAAAGACTAACTCCTAAGAAGAAGTTAACACCATACACTCCAAATGAAGCAAACAGAGCCGCCCCTTCAGATTTTCTCACCTCCTCGAGTCAAGGAAAACCCCCTTACTCAACCTCCTGCTTCTCGGGAGCCAACAAACCATTATACTCACGCATAGTACCGGGCTCTTTGGCCTTCTCCCAGCCCTTTGCAATGTTCTTCTTCAGATCGGAGAGATCCTTAATGGGAGCAGGATCATCATCCTCAACCTGATACTGAACAACCGTCGCCAGCAGGAGCCGCTGCATTTCCCTAGAGTAAGGAAAGTCACGGTCACGCACTGCAGTCGCAGCCTGAATAGTCTTTGCCTCCGCACTATAGGTGGTATACTTGAGAAAGTTCCAGACGCACCAGGCGATATCGTCGACACGCCACGAAGGGGATTTGAAACCGTCGACGGAGGAAACTAGGCTTGCGGGGATGACAGTTATGACGGGTAGCAACTGTGTGACCGTATGGACGGAATTCGTAGTGTTTGTGGTTGTAGAGTTGTTTATGGTGCGAGATTCCGAGACTTTGGTCTCGTTGTTGATGGTAGTGGTAGTGAGCGTGACCGTGGTTGTCTTGGTGGTGACCAATGTAGTGACGACGGTGCTAGAATTCGAAGGTGGCGAGAGGAGGATGTGATCGATGTCGTCGTCGAATCCAAAACGGCCTGCAACCAGTTCAGTGTTTGCGATGGCAATGGCTGCATCAGTGAGTGAGGCGAATAGATGCCATAGGAAGCTCTCAGGAAGTCGCTTCTTTGCATCCATGTGGCGTTTCTGGAGGTTGCCAAGGCTGCCCCATTTACCGTACTTGAAGAAGAGTCGATCGAATTGGTCTTCCTCGTCATTGGCATCCGTCGTGCCGGATGGAACATAGCCCATCAACTTGGCGATGTTCTGATGCCCGGCCTTGTGTAGTCGTCGTAGGAGGCTAGCTTCGCCGGTGCCCTCGCCTATTTCAAGAGGTTTGCATAGCAATAGAGCGCCAGTGCGTGGGTTGCGGACGAGACAGAATCGTGAGCCGGGATGCATGGTGTACATTTTGTCCTCAACGACAACATAGCCTCCAGGGATTGTGATCATCATCTTGAAAGAGGTTGAGACGAAGAGAACTTCTGCTTAAGAGTCTGAAAGAGTGTTCAAGAACTTGAAGCTTTGAAGAACTGTTCAAGGGTTTCAAGAAGCGCTGAAGGAATGTCCGCGAGGGGTGGGTAGAATCATAACTAGGAATAATTATTCACTCATTAAATACGCAAGAAGATGGAGCATCACATAGACACAATGTAAATCGAAGTTTGAAAACGATAAGATCAATGTGCGTATGCACCGTCAACCCTTGTATAAGAACTAAGAAACAAGGCGCGCTCATTGAGACAACTCAGTTTTGACACTACTCATCACTGGGAAATTTTATTTGTCTGAGCACGGATGACTTGGGTAGCTGTTACGATATTATTTCTTCTTTATCTAAAATCATCATCAGTGCAAAGTACTTTCTACAGTCGACCCACTTGCAGAGTAATACATTGTACATTAACACCATTTTCGTCTCCGCAAACGATTGATAGAATCTTGCACGTTATCGACACCAGGTAGTAGAAATCACAGCAAACGGCATTGTCTGGAACGCATACACAGGTAGATATTTGTAATGTGATTGAGAAGTTTGGGGCCTATCAAGTTATTCCTTCGCATCTTCCATGTTATACTTTTTTTGTGTGAACTATTAGGAGGGGTTCTACCTCGACAAAAACAAGATCGAAAAATAAGATTCCATATAATACATCCATCCGGGAAAACGTGCAGTGAGTGATAGCAGGACTACAGAATGTGCAGAGTATGCTAGACTTGTTGCAGCGTTTCATTTTACACATTTTCCATTCACTCATGTCGGTAGAAAAGCCAAGTTCCCAAAAAGAGATCAGTCATTCAGGACCGTAAGTTCACGGTATTACGGCTTTCCTATTGTGTCATCTGCTCTTCGCTATCAAAAGTACTGGTGGAGTCTCTTAATACAAATACTCATCGCTTCAATGCAGATGAAGTTACACAACATACAATTGGGGGCAGCTTACTGCAGACAGCCCGTACCGATCCAATAGCGAGAACATCTTCAATCAACCCCGCTTCTCGCTGTTGGCAGTTCTTGGCAACTAGTTATCAATTGATATCTCTTCAGTTTATACTTTCGAAACCACAATCAATCGTCAACACCTCATTTCAGACATGGAAACCCCAAGACCGACCCGCAAAGCGCGCTCAAAGCCGCCCCAGAACGCCAAGGGGCAACAACAACACAAATCCCTACAAAGCCAGCATCGTTGCATACCCTGCGATAGAACCTTTAAGGAGAAAAAATTCTTGGAGCAGCATTTACGACAAGCCAAAGTTCATAAAAAAGGAGAGAATGCTTTGTCGTCTCAGGTTCAGGCTGTTCAATCCCGGACTTCGGTGCCACGTTCGAACGTGCCGCAATCTTCCCAGAAAATTCCCTCTGGAATAGGTCCTAGCAGTGTGAGCTTGAATCCTTCTCCAGTGTTGAATCAGGCTGAGAGATTTGATGTTGGATAGAATGGGTTCGGCATCGCCGCCAGTCGTGGATGTGGAGACATGTCGTTACTAGGAGTGCTGGCCGGCTACTGCCACACACCCGAAGACCTCGCTAGAAACAAATATATATTGTCAACGTACACCGACTCTGATATCGCCGGGCTCCGCAAGTGTAAGAAGTGCGGTAGTAGGTCTCAACAGAAACATCCGTTTTATGACACTGATGTGTTAGCTAAGTGTTTGGTATGTAGAGCTTGCAAAGAATTTACGTGGCACGCAATGCCATTTCCACCCTGGAAAGCCAACTATGGCAGTCAGAGTACGTCGTCCCCCTTTCTTTTCCGACACGCTTCGCCCTCTAACAACGCCCGTTCAGACTGGGACTAACCAACGCCTTTTCACGTGCTGTCAAACAACAACAGCCCAAGGCTGCACCACCACCCCCCACAAATACGGCAACGTCCAAAACGCCGACAAATACAAAGCCCTCTCCTGTTCCCCACTTCCATCTCCTCAGAAAATAAAATTCCGAGCCATCGTCCTCGACTGCGAAATGGCTCAAGTAAAATCCCGCAAAAGCGAAGCCATCCTCGTCGTCGCCATCGACTACTTCACCGGGCACATCCTCCTCAACCGGCTCATCCAACCTCTCGAAGCGATCCACGACATGCGCACCCCCATCCATGGAATAGCCCGCGCCACACTACACACCGCCATCTCCCAAAACCGCGCACTCTCAGGATGGCCCGAAGCCCGCGCCGCAGTGTGGAACCTCATCGACCGCGACACCATCCTCATCGGCCACGCGCTGCAGCACGATCTCGACGTCCTGCGAATGATCCACACGCGCGTTGTAGACTCTGCGATCCTCGCGCGGAATGCGGTGGGGAAGTATAGTGTGCAGTGGGGGCTGCAGAGACTCTGCAGGGACCTTGTTGGGATGGAGATCCGCGATAACCGCGGGGGGGTGCATGATTGTTTGGAGGATGTTTTGGCGACTAGGGAGGTGGTTTCGTCGTGTGTGTTGGATCAGGCTGGGTTTGAGGTTTGGGCAGAGGCAAGGAGGAGGGAAATCGAACGGAAGGAGAAGGCGCAAGAAATGCGCCGGAAGTTGGCGAGACGTGGGGTAGAGGAGGCGAAGGGGAAGGGTAGGATGGATTGGGAAAGTAGTGAGGAGGAGGAAAATTGGGATAGTGAGGAGGAAGTCTTGCATTGGTCGGATGTCGCTGAAGAGTTTGGATGGCCGCATCCGGATACTGGGTATGACCCTTGGTCGGATTAGATGGCTAAGCAGACATATATTCTCGGTATCATGTTTTTATGAGGTTTGCGTTTGCAGATGGTGTTATCAACTTTAGTGAGGACGGTCGAGTGTGCCGGTTGGGGAGGTAGTGATCAAGTCTACCTAGCGTAACGTATCAGACCGTGTCGGCATTCTGAAACGTCTCTTCCAGTATAACCCACATCATGCAAAATTTCTAAAGAATGGTTTCTTTATCTTGTAACTTGCAGATACAAACCTAGTTTTGATCCACAGTCCATGGATAGTGTCCATATCCCTTCATGTACAAAAAGCGGCTTCTACATTTCATATAACAGGATAAAGAAAAAAAGAAAGAAAAAAAAAACAGCACCACTAATCTACACATACCAAGCGTAACATCAATACATCTCAAATTTTTCCAATACAAAATACAAAGTATAGAACCAAAACGCGAAGCATACTTTAAAAAAGCACACTTCAACTATTATCACTCCTCTTTAGTGTTCTGGAAACAATCCTACAAGCAACCTAACTAGAGTAAAAAGACGTTATACGAATTACTCGCTACTCTAGCGGATTTTAGCTGCATCCAAGGGGGAGGAATGATGGCTGTGCTGAGGATAACTACAGGCCACGCTTGGGGCGAGAAAAACTATTATATTATAGATTCCCTACATATGTATTTAGGGCCATCTATCCTATTTAACGTAACCACTTCGCAAAAACATAGGAGTAAGAGCTTAAGTTGTATGTATATATAGGGAAGCGCGTCGCACTTCAAATGATGTTTCGACCTCTTTACTTATTCTAAACGTTTCTATGGTTGCCTATGTAGTTTAATCTTATGCATTCATTATAATCTACACAATGCTTACTTACCAATAGAGATGTTCTAACCTCTTTCAAGCGTAACATATCCCCTTCACAGATCTCCTTAATCCAAACTGCAACGCTAAACACCCTTTTTTTTTCTATACTTTAAAACTACTAAATACGCGCCAACATTATTGCAAAAATCCCCCCCCTTGTTTTTCTCATACATGTTTGTATTAATTTAAAACCAAGCAAATAAATAGCACCCTTTATTTTCTTTACTTCTACATTTCTCTCTATACACGCAACGAGTAATAATAACATCTTATGTAGCCTTCTTAAAACACCACATTTTTGGCACACAAAAAACTCAGCATTATATTCATTATTATTATCAACGCTATGAAATAAATAATCTCACAGATCCTCCTCCCCACGCCCCTCCCAATCCCCCGGAAAAACATTATACCAATCGATCCACTCGGACGAAATGTCAAAACTCGCCTGCGGCGCACTTCCCATACCCATATCTCCTCTAGGATGACCGCCAGCGGTCCCATGTGCGTCGCCTCCTCCTCCCGTGGAGAAGGTAGAAGAAGGGTCGGTGAAGGAGGTATTATGTGTATGCATGTTTGGTTCTCCTGGTGGTTGGGGGATGTGTGGTGGTGGGAAGGAGTGAGGGGATATTGGGGTTGGTAACGGGGGGTGTTGGTGGGAGGGGAGGAGGTGGGTGAAGGGAGGTGGTTGAGGTGTTGGCGTTGTGAAGGGGAGGTTGAAGGTTGGTGGTGGTTGGTGTATTGTGTTAGTTTGAGGCGGGACTTGGTGGATTCCTGATGGTGTTGAGATTGATGTTTCGGCTGCGGTGCTGCCGGCCATAGCGCTGGTTGAAGTTCGCCTTGAGGAGGAGGATGTGTCGACGCTGGTTTGAGGCGCGGATGGAAAAGCGGAGGAGATGGAGGAAGGCGGGTGTGTGGGTTGGAAAGTCTCGAGGAGCTCGGCTTCGCAGCGCTGGATGATGGCGGCGACTTGGCGTAGGAGCCGCTGCTCGATGGGACTGTTTGGGTCGCGTTCGGCGGTTGCGTAGAGCTCGGCTCGGATGCGGTCGAGGAGGAAACGTCGGAAGCGTCTGGAGTCGTCGGAGGGGGAGAGTTCGGTGTAGTCTGCAATCACGTGAGGTTAGTGTTGGGTGCCCGGGTATGTACATGAATAACATTGATTGAATTTCTTAGATAGGAAAGGTTATCAATAACAAGGGAAAACTTACAAGGCGACGGAACATCCCCAACTTCGACATCCGGAAACAGCAGGAGATACGCATCTCTCCACTTCTCCTCCTCCAACCTCCCTGCCGGACTCCTCTTGTGCAATCCCTTCAACGTCTCACGATCGATCCCATCAATAGGCAACGGATCCGAGACCGGACACGGTCTGGCCCGTATATGGCTCGAAAACTCTGCCTCGGAGTCAAACATGGCGTAGCACCGCGGGCAAAAGATGGGTTGAGCGTGTGCGCGATAGAGATGCTCTTTCATGCGATGGACAGTTGGCCAACCCGGGCCAGGACACGTTCGCCGATTGCGATAACGCGATGGGTCATGTTTGAAAAATGGGCAGGCGAATCGGGGGCCGACTTCTGAGTCTGTAGTGGTGGTTGTAACGGAAGTACGGCGGCGCTTGTTGGGGTTTTCATCATTGTCGTCGCCGTCTGGATTGTTCGATAGAGGAATTAGAGGAAGATCTTGTAGGCGGGATTTGCGTTTGTTGGCATTGGAAGAATTTGATTGGGACGATGTATTATTATTGTTATTGTTGCGACCCCCGGTGCTGCCTCTTGCTTGATTCCCGCTTACCGTATTGTGCCTTTGGTTTTGTTGTGCGTCGGCGGCTTCAACACATTGAATATAGGCTGCGTAATTGAGGTGGAGCTCAATTTTACGGAGGATCAACTCTATGGTTTTAATTGTTGCTGGAGAGAACTTGCTGCGGTTACGAGCCGCTGTGATGGATGAGGAAGAGGGCTCATGCTCTTCGTCTTCGCTGTTGTTATTTGAGGAATACATCTCACAGCTTCCTGATGAAGATAAGGATATAATAGAATGAGTGCGTTCGGCTGGGCGAGATTGGCGGTTGAGGTTGTCTTTGATCCACTGTTCAATATCGTCTTCGCGTGAAACGAGTTCGAGTGGAGGGACTTTCGTGCAAGTGTCTGTCAACTTCGACGACTTTTGAGGTCTGGAAGGAGCGGAAGACGCCGGACAGCTAGTGACCTCGATCTTTGGTGGCGACTGTGACTTCTGAAAGGACTTGTGCTTCTTGAAAAAAGCTAGTGTTGTCGTGATGGCGGGTGCCACTCTTGCTGTTGAAGTGACGTGTTGTTGAACCTCCGGTGGTGGCAAGGGGATATCTGAGGTGATATCTGAAGCTGCATTCGGAGGTGTCCACATTAGCACTATCCCTACTTTGTGTAGACACAACATCACTTACACTGTTCTAAGTCCCTAAACTCCAGGGGCGAAAGTAAGATCTCACCCTCGAGACCCGGGTCACTGTTATACCCTGAATCACCCGTCGAAGAACTCATAGAGTCCCGTCTTGGACTGTTCTGCCTCGGTCTCTCATTCCCCATGGCAATGCTTAGCCGGGGTAGCTTTACCACGCCCTGATGGCGGACATTGAAATTCTGTTGCCTGTACAGAAGGTTGTTACAGGCCATCATATCGGCTTATTTCTCTTCGCAAAAAAAGTGCGCAAATTCGAAATCAACAAAACGGCAAGTTTTCTACAGTGGCGGAACGAGGCGAGGAAACGTGGGGAGGGGAGTACGGGCCTAATGTATGTCTCCGAATAAGCAGCTGTGGGGGAGCGGAGGAAGCGAGAGAAACCAGGCAAAATCAGGCAGACAATTCAGACGGGACAAGCTGTGTATTGTCTGCCTTGGGGACAGGTGTTTCAGCGGAGATGCGTTATAACAGGAAGGCGAAGCAAATGTAGCATCAAACAAGGTTGGCGTGAGAACTGCGCAGTCGCGCAAAGTACATAACTAATCATATGTCATGTAGTCACGGAGGATGGATGCCTAGGTAGGGTGGCCATCTCCATGCATCTGACGTGCCCACGCCCGCCTTTGCAATCACCCCTCGGCCATCGCCGGCAACCAGGATGCCAGGAATACGGTTCCCATCGTGCCCAATCGGTTGGGTTGGTTGCATCGTTACTCGGTCGTGCGAAGCTGTGCACGCGGGACGGGCGGACGGGTGGGAAGCACAGATGGGCAGTGGAAACCGGTGAACAGTGCGCTGCTACAAAACGTGGGCAGCAAAGCCATACCCTACTTGGGATAGAATGCGGGATCTGCATATGGATTGATATTGGGAGCTGAGAGGGTGGAGATCTGTTCATCAGTCAAAGGCTCAAGCTGTTGATGGCTGCAAGATGATGCGCCCTCTGCGCTTAGCGAGGAAAGGAGAGCATAGAAACGACAGGGATAAACGGAAATGCCTCGGCCGGCAGCTGGAATACCTAGCTGGTAAGATCTGGGACTGCTTTGCTCAGAAGTGCGGAGGAGTCGTCACTCAGCTGATTGATACAAAGGTTTCTGGGTATTGCTAGAACAAAATACATCACCTGGATGCATGCAACAAGTAAGAAATAAAGGTTAAATGGCGCAAGGCCATTTCCATCGCCTAGGATTCAGAGTACATTGTCAAGTTCTTTTTTGTTTTCCTTTTTCTATTTTTCCAGTAACCCATGCATGCTCGTCCTACCTAGAACCAGCTTTGCACAGCTTAAGTGCTGTACTCTAAGCTTTCCATCGAAATGACAGTAACTACACCCAAGCTGTTCGCTTATCGAAAGTTGTCATGATATACGTACTGTGCATACATGGCAGTATGATCAGCGCTCACCATAAAAACTATATCCGCCACTGTCAGAATACTTGTCGAGAGTCCATCCCATCCAATTGATGGGTGCTTAGGAAAGGTCAATGAGATCAGAGCATACCTGTGTTTCGGGCCCCTGGGTACCATTATTAGAATGTGAGGAGCTGCCTGGATTGTTGCTACGCCCGCGACCGCGACCACGACCATGTCCACCACCTTGCTCCTGTCCTCGATTTGGATGACCGCGGCCGTTGTTCTGCTGAGAGTCTCCTGGTGACTGCACCAGGATTGAGGATCTTTGGCAATTTTTCATGAACGTATTGAAAGCTTCTCTACCTCCGCGCCCCCCTGAGCCTCCACGCCCACCACCACCTTGACGAATCGGGAGTGTTGCCGACGATGCTGAAGTCGGAGGCTGTTTAGGCTGTATATTCAACTTGACCGGAACTCCGCCATCGCCATCAGCCTCGTTGATACTCCAACCATCAGCTTCATCTTCTACCTGCTTCCGAGCTTCTTCCGCGGCGGCCGCAGCTTTTGCAGCTTTATCCTCGTCGCGTTTGATTTGGAGTTCAGAGGACGCACGAATAGAGGCTTCGCGCACGCAGGTTCCGAGCATTGCCTGAACGGTGAAGACAGCATCATTGCCAGCATTGTGAAGATTGAATCCAGGGATGTCGAAATCATACAGGATCCTACCCAGATTCGATGGCTGTAGCTCGCGACGCCAAACCCGGTACATGACCGCAGTATCCTGGGTTTCTAGTACATTGGGTAGTGCTAGGGGGTCGAAGCCCAGTGTTTGGAGGTACCTTACGTCACTGAGCGTGTCATGACCAAGAAAGATCAAATTGCGCTCTTCAAGCAGCAGGTTCAAGTCGCCGTCCCTAGGCCCGCAGAAGGGTTCTTTGAAACACTCTGCAACCATGGCAGGTGCATCGCGCAACGGTACCCACTCTGATGTGCCGAAGTCGAAGCGATCTGGACACCCGCGAACGTATTCTGTGTTAACAAGATGGCCATATTCCTCGATACGGAAATGGCGAGCTTGTATCAGGGACCTCCATTTCTCGCCGTCTTTACCAGGGGGCACTCCGGAGAGGTGGCGTGTATCGAGCGTCGCAATACCAATTTCGGTGATCTTGTGGTGGGCCTTTTCGTAAGACTCGACATCAACGCATATGAACACTACAGATCGGTCGAAAGGATAAGGCGCGGGAAGGGAGACATCGATTGCAGCTGGAGCACCCGCCACGGAGCCTTTTATGCAAAAATCAATTGTATGGTCAAGGAGTTCAGCATGGACAAAGAAACTTACCCTGGTTAGCCTGACGAAGACCCAGATACCGTTGCGCTCGCTTGAATTGATCTGCAAAGGCTTTCTGTTTTCCCAAACGTTCAACTTTCTTTTTCTCCTTTGCAGCCTTTGTTTTGTTCTTGGTCTGTTCCCACATATCCTCTATCATCTGCTTGAAGTCTTCCAAAGAACGGTCGTCTACTGCCGGTGGCAGTGGTTCACCTGCGGGTCGAGACATGACGTCCGGAACGTTGTCGATCAAGTAGTTGTAGTCTTTCCGTGATTGTGAGCGACCTAGAAAGCGGGGTTGGAAGCGTGGATGATCTGGAAGTCGGGCCACAAGACCGTCTTCTCGCTGTTGGTTGGTGATTCTTAATGATAAGTCGAGGCCGGAATTGATTTCGTCCAGGAAGGCCTGAAATTGACCTTCGCTGACAAGTATGAGAGGCTTGGACTCTTCAATGTCCCAGAGATAATATCTAGCGCACATTAACCTAATATATTCATGCAGATGTTCGATTTTTACTTACAAGTCCCATCCGCGAGCCCAGAACTTGCCAGCATCGAAGAAGGCGGATGCGATCGCCTGGGCGTGGTCCCCGTTGCAGTGTTTATATGGATACTTGGCAATAGCCAAAATAGGTGCAAATGATTTTTCGACAGCTCTCTCACCTTTTGCAAGCGTCACGGGTGGGAGCTGGACGGAACGAGCCGGTACAGAGCCGAGATTGTAGGTGCTCGGCACGCCTTGCAACCAAACGAAGCGTTGTTCCTCGTTTGAACCAGAGGACTGGGATCGAATCACCTCTTCACCTTCGCTAGGTGAAGGTTGCGCAGGTCGCGGGGTTGTTGTCGTGGTACTGGTTGCGGCAGGCGCAGGGACTGTATCTTTGGCTGACGCGCTAGGTAATAGGGAAACGCCGCCCTGTGTATCGTCGTCGAGGGCAGACACGAGATCTTGTTCTGGTGATGACGGCGAGGGAGCTCTATCGGGAAGTGATGCAAGGTCAGATTGGACCAGGTCGAATAGTCGCGCGAGGCGGGCGTCATAGGTTGAAGAGGCCATTGCGTGAACAGGCCCAATCAAGCGGTGTGATGTGTCAAAAGAGGCAATAGTGAGTTGGATTGAAGGGGACAAAATTGAGGGTAATGAGGGAAAAGTTTGCTGTTTGCCAGCAGGATTGGGATATGGAACGACAAAACGGGAAGTGGCAGGCACGAGCTTAAATAGGGTGACCACCAAAGACGTGGTCTTGGTCAAATGAGAGGAGAGAAATTCCCAGGCGCTTTTCTGAGACATGTGAAGACGAACTCTAGTGACCGTACCAGTATTTTAATTATCGACACAATTACTGCATTGGAACAGAAGCAGAAAGGGAAGATTCAGAAGATCGATTTGGATACACATGTAAAAAACTGGAACTGTTAGTATTGGGTAAATGACTTGTAATTGTTTGGACCAAACTTTCACTGTATTACATGATCCTTTTATATAAAGATGGTATGGTGATGCCGCATCGATATGATGTGCCAGCCAGATGAACGTTGGAGTCACGTTTCTGGGGACAGCGCCAAGAGGTACGCGGTACGCACGGACGCTGGATGCAGACGTCGGATTAGGTTGGGGAGAGTTCGTGCTACACCACGAAAGCCCCAAGGAAGCCCAACCGCTCGCGCCTACACGTCGTCCTTATTTTCGCATCAACTACTCTCCCCCCACAACATTACCATCTCGCAGCCGCCCTGTCTGCTCCTCCGATTTCACTCTCCGACACCATCGACGCGTGGCTGGAGAGGTTGACGCGCCCATCTGCCGTCTCTCACTCAGCGCGCGCCGCCCCGCGATGCGACAACGACCACACCATGGCTGACGATGGAGGAGTGCTGTCCGACATGACCCCCCAGCCCGCTGCCAATCCAGATGCTCATACCACCGTCAATGACTTCCTCGACTACACAGAGTACTTTCCTTCCGACCTGGTGCGCTCCCTCCGTCTCATCGGTGACCTCGATTCCACCTATCTCGATGCTACCCATCTCGTCCATGAGCTCGCTGTCAAGTATGGCAAACTTCCCACCATTCCTGCCAATGAGCGCCCCGACCCTACCGCATTACGTGCCGAGATTGCCGCCACGCTAAACAAAGCCATCCACTGTCGTGAATCCTCGTACGCCGAAGCCTCACGCCTCTACGAGGTTGCCGAGCGCCATGCTCATCGCATCAAAATCATAACCACGAAGCTCAAAGCTCTGCCCGAACCTCCTTCTCGCGATCCGACCCCTGCTCCTGTGTCTCCGCAAGCTACACGGCCGGCCAATCGAGCTTTCGACAGGGCTCCGCACCTGCGCCTGACTTTTGATGCCGGACGTCATGGAAACAGTACCACATCTCGTGGACGCGCACACAGGAGGTCAGGGGGAGCACTTGCAGGCTCTCGCGTCCGCGATCCCAGCACGTCAAGTTCCGACTCCGAAGTGAGGTCGACCATTGATCTCGCCACTACCCACAGAAAGCTCAAACACCCCAAAGACAAAGCCCCCAAACCCCCCAGAGTGCGCGTGCGTGTCCCTGGATCGGGCACCAATGTGCATAGCTCCGTCGCTGGCATCTCTACAAGCAATGCTCTGGCTAAACTATCCCCTCCCCCGGCAGATGCCAAGCCTGGAAGTAAATGGGCTCCTTGGTTCAAGCTCACGGATTACGAGATGGCTGTTCTCAGGAAGAAGATGAAGAAGAATGCTGTCTGGCTTCCTAGTGAGACTATGATCAAGAGGCAATTGGAGTTGAGTCACAGAGGCCAGGAAAATTATGAGAAGGAGAAGGCACGTTGTGAAGCAACAGGCGAGGAATTTCTTGACGAAGAACCTGTTGTTCCATCGTCAAGGTCGAAACCTCCTGCGACCACACCTACACCCGTGACCGCAACCGTACCCCCACCCGCATCCGCACCCGTACCCACACCCCCGCCTGCACTTGAAAGAACACTATCTCCTGTTGCTACTGCTGCTGCCGCCACTCCCACTCCCGCCCCAGCTTCTGATCCCACTTCCGCTCCGGCCCCGGTTCCTATTCTGGCTCCTGCTCCCGCTCCTACTCCTCCCCCTGCCTCCGTTCATGATCCTGTTCCCGCTCCCGCTTCAACTCTTGCTTCTGTTCCCGAGACTGATCCCGCCGTTGCTCCCAGCAACACTGAAGCAGAGGTTTCTCCTGTTGAAACGTCAGCAGACGCGATTCCAGAAGATACGATTGCTGTTGAGCCAGGTACTGCCTTAAACCCGACTGACCTCAAACATGAGATCGAACGTCAACAAGCACTGCGCGACGCGCAGGAGCTCGAGGAGGTTACGAGGAAACTTCTGCAAGCCGCTGATAGCATGCAAGAACTTGAAATCACCATGCTCGATCATAAGTCAAAAGCAAATCCACGCAACAACAAGCGCAAGCGGGATGCGTCGCCACCGCCGACTGCTCCAACACCAACTTTGCGAACAAGAGAGCCATCGGTAGCTTCGCAAGATAGCGCAGCTAGACAACCAGATCCGAAACGACCCCGTATCCTTCCTCCTCTCGCTCCCGCCCCTGTCCCTGCACCGGCCACTATTTCAACTCCGAAGACTTCGCCTCCTGTGGCCCGCTCACCAGTAATGAACACCCCGGTGCCTCTTCCAGAAAATGTACGATCGATGTCTATTCAAGTGCCGCTTGCTCCAGCAGGACCAGCAACACCCAAGGTTCCCAAAGCTTCAGCCAAAACCATCAGTCGACATGCCACTCCCAACCTTCCTTCGCCTACCGGTGCCACTCCGATGGAACCTGAAAACTCGCCAGTAGTGCCCAATCCACCTGGAGCCAACGTCACCGCAGCCTCTACACGCCCTAGAAGGGAATCAGTGGCTCCAAAAGCTGCGAGCCCCCCTCCTGCACAACCACAGCCAGTGAAACATCAGAAAATCGCAGCTTCTACAACAGACACCCCTCTCCCTACGCGCCCCCGATCTGCACGAGGACATGTTCCGACACCAAAAGCTCAGAGTGAGGAACCAAAGCCGCTGGAATTGGAAAAGTCAACTCGAGATCTTCGCCGCCATAGCATTTTCAGTCAACCTGCGCTCACTGCTCCCACCCGTGTAAGCGCTCGCAAGAAACCCCCACCAAAAGGGGATGTTTCGGCCGGCTCGGAAGGGCAAAAGACCGTTACGAACGTAAAACGAGCCCAAGGCAACAAGAACAAAAAGAAGAAGAAGACAGACGAGGAAAATGAGCCCGCTGAGGACGTTGATCCCAATGAGCCACGCTATTGTCTTTGTGATGATATCAGCTTCGGCCAGATGATATCCTGCGATAATAATGTAAGTGATTATTTTGTGGCTCCATTGTAGTAACGTAACTAACGGTCATGCAGTGCGAAAAGGAATGGTTCCACCTCGAATGCGTAAACATGACAGAGAAAGACATCCCCTCGAGACGGGCCAAATGGTATTGCCCAGACTGTCGCGAGCTCCTAAACACCGATGCATATGGCAACCCTCGAGTGCCACCGCCTTTACCTGGCCGAAACAGGGGCAATCGGTAGGTGTCCCCATTTATCACTGATGAGTGTAAGCTGAGATTCTCGGAGGGGGTGGAGTACTTAGTAGGTCTCCGTGTATCATATCTGCGGTATCGCAAAGTCGATTTGGAGATGGCGCTGGCAAGGGCGAAGGAAACTTTTATGGCGTTGAAAAGGTGTTTGTTCATCCGATATCCATTCTGTATCGTGGCATGAAGCTAGGCGCTTGTACTTGCGTGTTTGGCATATTTTTAATCGGTTTACGCGGACAGTAGTAGAACTAGGGAAGCATCAGCACAAAAGACTACTGTTCTTAAATATTGTTATATTCAAACTCCTAAACTGGTCACTTTCAGAAAAACACAGGCATCATTCCACCAAAACCAAAAAATGTACCATTGCGGATTGTTAGCACTGTGGTTGTCGTATCCTGCAATCCCCAAAATAGAACCGGTGCTTTTTAGCGAGTACGAGGATGAGAGGGGATGGAGCTGAGACCTCGAATAAACCCACGCTGCCGACCCACTTATCCCTCTGGTCTGCTGCCTTGCGCAACTCCTACTGTACCTTGCCTTACTTTACCTTTCAGTCCCTACATTTTCTGTCGGTTCGTGGGGACGCTCTCGTGGTGGTTTGCTGCTGCGCTGAGATACCTGCGAGAATTCTTTCACGTGGAGCGCTACCTACATCCTGTCAACCTGAGCAAGGACGACGAAGCTCAGCCTCACGCATTTCTAGGAGACAAAGGCTACACTCCTCGCTCCATCAAATTCGTCTTCCCATCACCATCATTTAAAACATTCTCCCATACCCTCCCTCGCTCATTCTTCTACCACCACGCCATATACCCCACATTGATCCCTGTGCAACACAACAAAACCACCAACCTCCCACACTCCCTCCCCAACATTCACCATGACCATCTTCGTCAACTTCGTCCTCGGCGCCAAAGAAGCCTACCTCTTCAACAGTCCCACGCACTGGGCGTGGCACCACCTCCCGCCGGATGTCGAGGCCCTGTTCACGAGACAACCCCCGATTGGCGATGTCTTGGAGTTTGCGCTCGGCGAGGGAGGCGCGTATTTTCTTAGTTATAGGAATGCGGATGGTGGGGTTTCGTGCTGTAAGTCTTGATTTTTCGGTTTTGTTTCTGAGGGGGGTGGGTTGGGTTTGGTGGGGAGGGGGTATGGATGGATGGGATTGAGGTGGGGTGTTTGGGTAGGGGGTGAGTTGTAAGAGATAGGAGACGGGGAGAGGGAGATTTTTGGCATGTTCGTTGGAGAAGTACTTGATCCCAGGGGAATATTGGCATTCAAATGTGTTGGGGAAAACGAAACTGACGATTTCACACAGCTCATTACAACCTCCCAAACCCACTTACAAACTACCGTAAGTACATGCATCCCAAGTACCACACAGCCTTGCAAACATACATACCATCTCACTCCTCCCCCTCCCCTTCCCATTTCAATAATCCTCAAGCTAACCACAAATCCAGTCTACCAAGGCCATCCCCACGTGATCCGCGACCTCGCGACCCTCTCCATAACCCTCGGACCCTACGAAAGCTACTACGCGCACGACAAAACCTCCGCTTCATGGTCCAACCTGCCCGCCACCCTCGAAAAGGCGATCCTCAACCGCGTCGTCTCGCAAGACGCGTGGAAAACCGTATGGCGCGAGGGCGGCCGCGACGCACCCAGCTTCGTGAGCCTCGGCGCCGATGGCAGCTACTTTATGCGTACGGTCAAGGGGGGCGGTATTTGGGATTTGAAGAACGCGGCGAAGGAGGAAGGCATGGGCGGCACGAATCGGTTTTTGGCGGAGGCGAGGGATTTCAGTGGGGTTGCTGTAAGTCTTTCATTTCTTCCTTCACTCACATTTTCCTTCTCAACTCCAAAACCCCCATCTCATCCCCACCCCCAAAACAAAAAAACTAACCCCACACAACCCCCCAGGGTCTCTACCTCTTCCCCACGCACCCCTCCTCCTACGTCCTCCTCCTCACCAGCGGACAAGCCTTCTCCAACCTCCCCGAACACACATGGTCCGACTACAACAAAATGGCCCCGCACCTCCCGCACCTCGTCCAAACCCTCTCCCCCATCCCCTGCATGCCGCAGGTCCCTGGCCAGCAGCAACTGACTCCCCAGATGTCCCCCGTGGTCCAGCAGCAGCAGCAGCCGCCAGGCTGCTGTCCTAATGGCGTGAGGGGTATGCCGCATAATTGCTGTCCGCCGGTGCAGCAGCAGGGAAGTGTGAATTTGGGATTGCCGCCGCCGTATGGGAGGGCTGGGATGATGAGGTAAAGCTTGATCTTTCGTTATAGGTTGAGATTTGGGACGGGAAATGGAGGCGTTATTTTAATTATGAAGAGAGGGGGTTACTGGTGCGCATTATGCATGTTTTTCCTTTTTAATTGATTCAACAGGCGTAGAGCAGGAGGAGTGAAGGGAGCCACAGTTTTTACAAGATACCATATATTTTACTTTCAATTGTTGTTATCATTTGTCCTTCATACATCTCAAGCGCAATCAATGTCAACACACAACTACCAGTGAAACACGAAAACCCCTCCCAATCATTTCTATCCTCAATCATTCCTGGTGATCAAGTCGCTCAACATGTAGCAGCTGCCTCATCTTCGTGAAGATCGGTAGTGTCGATGGTTTAGTAAAGACATCAGCGGGATTTTCCTTGCCGCTGACCCAGTGTTGTACTCAGGGATCCTTCCTTGATGTGTTGACGGATCCAATGATGTTAGATGTCAATGTGCTTCGTCTTTTGTGAGGACGAAGGATTATGCAGCAACGTGATGGTGGCGGCTTCATTGTCGATGAAGATGGGTACACTCGGGCAATCGACAAACCCAATCCAACCCAACACATTGATCCAACACATCCTCTACACCCCCACCCCCACTCCCTTCCTCCAGTAATCAGGTGAGTTGTGGGGAACACTTCATACATACCTCACGCAGCTCAGGTCAAGGTCAGTCTCCATGCGACGGTGGTGGAGTTTTGTTCGACTTTAGCGTGGGTCCTCCACAAACAACCAATAAAGGTTCTGATATTCCCTTTTGCCTGCACCGTACCTTTTCTTTGGTCCTTCTGCACACAGTCTTTTTGGATCAGCTGGACTGCGAGAGGTACTCATGAGGGCTCAATAACCTGTAGGTAGTGGTAAGTAGTTGAGGACAATCGACAGTGCCTCGACAGGCGAAATCAGGTGTGCGACGGCATCAATGATATATATATGTCCTGAGTGGTGAAGCAAGCACACAATATATCCCGTTGACCTAATACCCCCTCACCAACTCTCCGCGACTTTGGAATTGTTGGCTCGTCCTTCATCATATAAGGGCGGTCACGCAGGCAGGGAAGGATCAGGGTGGATAAGGGTAGCCTAAGGGCTGGAGACAAGATAAAGCACGCCCTATCTACGTGTCTCCCCATTCCTCCTTTTCCTTTCCCTTTCGCTTATGGGAAATTGAGTTATTGATCAAATATATAGGGGTTTTGCGCAAGGCGGGGGAGGGGGAGGGGGAGGGGGGGTTGGTTAGTTGTATATATGGGGGAGAGGAAGATGCACTTTCAACAGCAGCAAAGAAACAGAATATATATTCAATGTTGTAGTTCTCCACACAGCCTTTTCGGACTAGCTAGACAGCTTGTCGCATATATACTCCTCACCATCCCTCGCTCTCAGATATTGGGGATGTACTCGGTTGCGATGAATGCCATTGGCTCAAACAGCCTAAACGCGGACTTTCTGGCGATTTCAGAACTGTTGGCTCATACAAAAACGTCGAATCGTTAGGAAACGTCTTATATGTTCTCGTCGTGAGAGGGAGATCCGCTTCAACATTTCATCTTCATCTTGCCGGTACGAAACTTTAAAGTTAGATTGAATTGCGAGAGAAAGAGGGACTGACTAGTGGGCTTGATGACGGTTCAGGTCTCTTGGGGTTTCATGAAGGTTTGCAAGTTTTTGTGGTGTGTGATAACCTTTGACAGGCAAGAAGTTCCAGGTCGTAAATGTCATAGTTACATTCGGCTGGGCTGTACTTGTTGGGTCTGAAAGCTTCGGGCCGGAGAGTTCCATCGTTGAGGACGTGTGTTGAGGAATGCGTGTCTGCTTTTCTTTTTCCTTCCGCGCGCGGGTCAATAAGTTATTGGATATATAGGGGTTTTGCGCAAGACGGGGGAGGAGGGCGGGTAGTTAGTCGCACCTATAGGGTAGAAGAAGCTGCAGTTTCAACAGCCGCAAACAAAAAGAATATATATTGAATGTTGTAGGTTTGTGCCACTTGTCTGGTGTATGGTGCACTTCATACATTCGGAAGCGTCTTTTCGTTTTCTTTTGGAACATTCTGGCGTAGTATTGGGTGATCCTCGTCTTCTTGCTCGATTGAGATGGTGCCTGGCTAGAGGTACAGGAAATGACTGGTCAAATTCATCATCTCCACGATGAGAAAGTGGTGGACCAGATCTTTATAACACAAAGTGCGTTGGCGTGTCATTTTGGAGGTTGGGCTTTGTTCCCACGGGATGCTTGGTTCTGACCGCGCTGGATGGAGTTTCCATGTTGTTCGTGCGAGGTAGAGTGTGGTTTGTTGGGGGTATACGATTTGGTATTCTGTGTATATACAAGCATTGTACTTTTGCGAGATGGAGTCGATGGGAATTCTCGATTGGGTTTCACGAGCAGGTACAATAGCGACGGGCGTAGTCGGGAGGGATTTTCATGCTGGAGTTAGGTGTATATATTAGGGTTTAGAAATGCGGGTTGGGTATGCGTATTGTCTTGGGGTCTTGGTTTCGAATTGCTCAATACACGAATTCCGCTGTTGACGGAAAAAAAAGGTTTTGTAGACATCGGAAATTTCGGTTTCTTCCCTGGGGAAGTGCTGGGTTCAATAGGAAAGAAAAAGGTTCGTCGCTTCTCGTGGATGAAGATCCATGGATCGTATTCGCTCACACGAAAGCCTAGACCCGCGGGTCTGCGCTTCAGAACATAGTACCACATGCCTTGTGGCTGCCGTAGACCATATAAGGCCCTCCGTAAACGCCATGCATATCCCTTGGATAAGTTTATCGGCAGCGGCGAGACCATTGTATATATCAGATGGGCTCGTTCTCTAGATGGTTTGTAGTGGCACCGGACCGGCGGGAACGGAGATGAGAGAAAAGCTGGATTGTCTTATATAGATTACTTGCTGCTGCTCCCTCATTTGTTTTGCAGTAGTTCTGCAGAAATATGGGACGATTGGAGGGTTTCGTTATCGACGTCAATGTATATAGAAGTGGGTGGGCTTAGTCGGCCTCGGGAGACGATGAGGCGGCCTTGTGTGCAACATGTACGATGAGGACGCGAGGAGAAGCATTCGCCAAACATGGCTCTTCTGGACTACCAAGTGAAAATGGCTCTTTTGCTTGTCGCGAAACCAGTCACTGTGGAACGGGACAAAGACATGGTGATCAGGCCTTTCAACATCCTCGCGCTCCCTCTCCTCATTCATGATCAACTTTTTGTCCCTTACCCAGTGGAGAGGAACTCGCAAAACGGAAACAGGCATCCAGTCAAAGCCGTGACCGTGTTCAATGCTGACCCAGTGATGGCGCGTCATCGCTGTGCTGCCCTTTCACTTTCCCATTCCCGTAGCCATGTAGGTTTTCGGAAAGTGGTCTGTGATGAGACAATGGAGATGGGGAAGAGGATATGATGTATATATACTCTGCAAGAGGATCCGTGGACCCGAGCGAGAGAAAAATCCAGGTTGTCGTTGGGAGTTTCAATAGTGGCACTTGCGTGCCATACGGTCTATATACTTGTCCATCACGGTGAAAAGAGGATGGGCTTCTGCGTCGTCTGACTGATTTAACGCTTTCCTAACGGCCGCGTAGTTACTGTTGAGCTGCTTGCCGGTCTATAGCCTCCAGGATTTTGTTGTTGACTACATATATATCGTGACTCACGGCTGAATCTTTGATTTGCCAACTCGTTGAGGATTGTCCAACTTGCGTATATCATATGTATCGTAAGTATATAAATGTGTACAAGGATCGGGATGGAACCGCGGGATCAGCAAATCACCTTCAGAATGAGAAACGATCGTTTTGAAGTAATGAAAAACGCCCCTTAAGAATGGTCTTATAACTCACGGCGTGGCATGCCTATATAAATTGTACGTGTCAATGAAGATGGGTGTACATAGTAGATGAGGAGCATGGTAATGGAGGGATTGATGCGACTGGTTCTATTCAAATACTAGAAGATAACCCAAATATTTACGTACATGTTGGGTGTTTGCTTCACGTTTGCTAACTGATTTTCCAGCAATCATCGAATAAAGGAACATCAAAGAAATCTTCCCGACGAAACACACACAACGCGGGCAACCGTTGGTTCTAGCACCCGTCTCACATAGCGCTGATATTCCCAGCCAATAAGAGGCCATGTTATCCGTGATTGCTATCCTGGAGTCGGATTTCCGCATTGGGCCCTTTGTACGCCTGATTGTGGGGCCGTTGCTACATTTTCAAATCGTCACCACCACCATCTACCAACTCTTCCCATGTCAGCGACTGTCAACACGGTTGATACCATCTACAGTAGCACACGTCTATTCAAATTACGAAATTTGCATCATTGCTAGCGTCGCTTCCCCCAAACCTTCGCGCTGCGCCATTCTGTCCGCTTGTACTCCCTGCCTGATACAGGATGCGGGAGTCCGCCATACAATGGCCACTTGGTACGAACATAAAGGATCTGGTTGGTGCAGGCACGACGGGAATTGTAGCGCGTCTTGATGCCGTTGTCAAGTTTTTTGGGCGGGAAGAATCGCACTTCTTCGAGCGGGAGAAGCTCATTTATGAACGTCTTGGTCGCAACCACGGTGGCATCGCGCGATATTTTGGCGCCTTGGAAAATGCACTTGTCTTGCAGTTTGCACACAACACGTCTATCAGGCAATACGTTGCAAGGCCCAAGGAGGTACCACTTGCTCTCAAGCTTCGTTGGGTTGAACAGCTTTTTGATGCGATACGATTTATTCATTCAAAAAGCGTGCTCCATAGCGACATATCGTGCAATAATGTTTTCCTTGATGACAATCTCGATGTAAAAGTTGGTGATTTCGCCGGGTCAGTTATTGACGGCCTGCCACCTCTCGTCTGTTATGAGACCAGTCACGAACTTCCTGGCGAAGATGTCTCAACGAGGACTGAACTGTTTGCCCTCGGTTCTATTGTTCATGAGATAATGACTGGCTCGAAACCATACGAGGATCTACCCGACCACGAAGTACATGCTGCTTTCTTTGAGGGACGGTATCCTGATCTGAAATCCATTTCTGTATTCAAGGATACGATCATGAAATGTTGGACACAGAGTTACGCGACTGTAGAAGAAGCCCTTCAAGATATACGAGCAGAGACCCGGTAGGGAGAGTGTGATGCCACGTAGGGTGGTCCGTTGGAGCTTCAAGTTTAGAATATGGAAATCCAATCTGTTTTATGGGTAGAGACTGCGTGATGCTACAACACTATCCAGGCAAGGCTCACTGGAATTCATTGATTAGCAGAAACTTCGAGTACACCTGCATCACGATATACTCTCTGAGAACTATCACCGAGATTTCTTCCTCTGTAGTTGCTGCCAGCACTCTTGAATCCCTTTCATGTCGGGGACTCCCTTGTTTGTTCTTTTGAGCACTTTAAATTGTTTGTGCGGAGGATGCTCAGCTGCTTCCTACATGGTGAGTGCAACGGGATGAGCATGGCAATACAGTAAACGAATGTATATTAGACTTGAATTCCAGGTGCATGAGCTTTTAATATTTTCGAGGTAGTGGGGGTGCAATGCTGTCTCGTGCTTCGCGCGACTGGGCGAGCGCGGGGAGGGGAGGGAGGGAAAACTATATGTACAGAACGCAAAAAGAGAAAGCATTTTATTGTCATCCCACCTCGTGATTCGAACTCTCGCCCCCGCAGAAAAAAAAATCCCAAAAAAATTATACAAGCAACCCGGATTAGACACTGGAGTACTACCGCCGGCCCATTTGGGCGGACGGTCGCATCACTGGAATGAGCTTACTAGGCCCGACATAACGAAAGGATTCTAGAAAGCCCCCTGCTTAAACTTGTATGGAAAATTCTTGCCTAAAGTAATATATATAGTACCTAAATAAATCTCGCTTATAGTGTAGCACAAGGTGGCAGGCAGAAGTGTCTCGTGGCACAGACCAGCTCCTTCTGTTTGTCACTGCTTTCACCTGCCACCACAACACGCAAGCCACACTTGATCATGTGGCAGCCTAGTAGTGGCTGAGTTTCTCTATTTTATGGAAGGCACAGCGTTGCATGGTATAAACTACATATCAATATACATAATGCTTTTGTCGCAGCAATTGATCTTGAGGTCCTCACCACACCTACTGATAGTGATGCCTTGCTAGCGAGTGCATGTAGTAAACAAAAATTGGATGCTTTTTCCTTATCTATATTGATCCGTGTGCAAGATCACAATATGCAGGTACCTCTAGTCAAAGTGGGAAAACCCTCATATTCCGTTGACAACCATACCTACTTAGGTATGTATCTACATAGTACGCGGACTTCCTTAGTACTTCTCATTCAAATAGCCCGAGCATCCTGCTTCTAGTATAATTTGAAATTCAAACATGCTCACGCTGTGACCTCAGTTATGCCAATCCTGTTTGCTGAATTTTTGAAGGTCTTGTCGCGATCTAGCCAGTTGCACAGTGACTTATTGTAGATCTTCGAAGCCATATAAATCTCATAAACTTTTAAGTGGGTTGCTACGAAATACATTTCAATCGTAGTATTGTGCAGTTTATGACTGCATCCCACTTATAGCTCTTGAAGCCTTTCCTGTCTTTCCAGCTCCCCGAGAATTTGCACGTGATTCACTGTAGTAACGCCTGCTCAAGTGCTCAGTGCGATGCGCATCGCTCATCATGGTAACTAATTAAACAATATCCATATAACCAACAACTGGAACTGCAACAGGAATGAGCATGATATTGTACTTGACGCAGGCTTGAAGGGCCGTGCTTTACACCGCGAAAGCTGCGGTGAAGTCAGATATGGCGTTATACGGTCTGCGCTTGCACTTCACCCCGTCAAAAATTGTTCCACTTGCTTCCTTTATTTCTTTGGCTACCACGCTACCTCTGCCTCCCAACCTCCCAACCTCACCACCTCACCACCTCACCACCAACATCACACAGTCCACTACATGTCTACCTCCTCGCGAGATCTTGATCCCCATCAACTTACTCCTTACACATATTCCCACCACCTCCGCCATGCCCAAAGTCTCGCGTACCAAGAAAGCATACAAGCAGGCCGAGAGCCAGGACAAGACGAGCAAAATCGTCAAATTCACTTTCGAGCGCAACATATACGAATGCACCATCTACCGCCACTACAGTGCGGACGACATCCGTGCCGCATTTCGGGATTCGCTTTCGCTCACCATCTTTGATCACTTCGCCATTACTGATGCAAATGGTCGCCCGCTCGAGCTTCACTTCAAGGGCTTGAAAGACAGCACCAATATCCAAGTACACCGCACCCACACCGGCCTTCAAACTTCGGATATGCAATCGCGCTCTACTACAAAGATAGAAGAGCGCCTCGCCAAGATCGTTAAGAATTGGCAACTAGACCATGCATTGGACATCCTGGATGGCGACATTGCCCCAAGGGGCCTCAATTCGGAGGGAAAACACGTCACCTCGTTTGACGATGACACCAGGATGCTACAACCAAACGAATGGGCAGCCAAATTCGTGGAAGCAATGTTCTGGTTGAGTGAAGCAAGCGTTGGACAGCACGCTGAAGCTGTTCGAGAGCTGGAGCAGGCGCGACGTGAGCGGGTGGACGCTCAAAAAGGTCTTGGTAGCATCCAGGCTACCACAAAAGACTGCAAAGTTGCGCGGGAGAGGATGGTGAAGAACCTCACGAACATTGCTGGGGATGCTATGGATGTAGTGGATACGGAGACGTTTGTTGGCGGGATTCGTAATGCGTTGGATGATGTTGAGGATGAGATCGAGACCGACAAATTTGTCGGTGGCATCAGGGAGGCATTGAAGGATGCCTAGGATAGAAAATTCGGTGTGAACAATGAGCTTCATCTACATTATATCCAATCTAGTACCCTTATGCATCTTTGAAGTCTACTTCTTACAGCGTATACTACCCCCTCTAGATTCGTTATCCTAGGTTTGGAAAGTAAGGAAGTGACTATAAATTAATGCCTTCTAAATGAGAAATTAATTCTAAGATATCCATAGTGAACTAAATGCATTTTATATAAGAAAAGTAGAAAATATATCTAGCTATCACTTAAATTATAAATATACCTAGCTTTCTATTATTCCTATACGTAATATAATACTAGGTACTACAATATTTTCTTATTTTACTTTACTTTTAATCTTTAATATAGCTTTAGGATATACTGTAATAACTTTATAATATAGGATTAAAGTATAACTTACTACTTATTACTTCTATGTAGATATCTTCTATAGTAACTACAGCGAGTATAGATAATTATTAAAAGTCTTAAAAATTACATTTCTAGCTATCCTACAGGTAGAACGTACGGAAATTGGCACTTTAATATTATAAGTATGGCAGCAAATATTGTAGCATAGCTAGAACTATTCTACTTAGTAAGAATGCAAGCACACCATATATTATGAACCCTCTGGTACCCTATATATATCCAAGGAATGCTGTAGTAATTGCATACTATAGACCCTCTCGATGCGTTATCTGAACTTTGTAAACAGAGTGGTGGAGTGTGATTTGATGCCTGTTAACGCGAAATATTCATGTAAGATGAAGCTATTCAAGACTGGAACGACAACGGTAACTACACCTACATGATGATGCTGCACAAGGATTACCGCATCGACACCGCCACGGGAGAAGTATACCACATGGTCAATAGAGCCCGAAAAGTTACAGCCACTAATATGAATGACTTCAGCATCGAAAGCAAAATGGTCATGGGTTGGCAATGGAAAGACCTCGACATGACCAAGGAAGATTGGGTGGCATCCGGGAAAGGCAAAACCAAGAAAGGGGGAACTTGAAACATCTGATGACGGTACGATATCAGATGTTTCAAGCTCAGATTCCACGACATTATAATTTCCCTCATTATCCACTGTACACAGAACACTCATCATTCACAAATTCACAAACAAAGCGCTATCAGAAATTGAAATGAATAATTTGTGAATTCAAAACTTTTGGGTATCATACTCCTTCCTTCTCCTCCCTCCTCCGCCTCCACCGCGGTCCCATCTTAATTTCAAGATACATGAGCGGGAGCAATAACGCGCAAATACCAGCCCAAAACGTATACGTCCACCCAATCGTCATAGCTTTCGTCATACGATCGATACAAGAGACAAGGATAGCAGCCAGCGAGCAGCGGACAAGGTTCGTACACGCCGTTGCGCCGGAGCTCCTACTCTGCAAGATGTCGATGTTGAGCGTCATGGTCGTGTTGAGGATACCCATGGACGTCCAGCCCAAAACGATACCAATTATGAGAGGCACAGCGATGTATGCGCGGGCTTGGAGAGACCAGCCCCAGCCTAGTACGCCGGCAACGAAAATGATGAGGTAAACTGGCATGATGCGAAGACGTGCGTACTCGATGGTGAAATCATCGCCCTTCTTGGCTTTGCACTGTGCATATTGCCAGTCGAGCATTTTTCCAGTGAGGGAGCTGCCAATGATCATGCCGGCGCCTGTGGGGAGGTAACATAGTCCGAGGGCGGTTTCTGAAAGTTCAGGATGAATTTGCTTGAAGGCGGAGGATATTGTAGCCGTGACTGTGTAATTAACCGCGTAGACGATTCCGGTAAAGGATAGTAGGACTAGTACATCCGGATACGTAAACAGTACGAATGGGTTGATGGACTGTTTCTTGCGTGGGGGCGCGTCGTCGGTGGAGGAGCTCGCCGAAATGTACTTGCGGCCCACCACGGGAATTATCGGCCGCAGAGCGCGAGACACCGGGATACTCCCATTTCCAGAGATAGCACGCAATGTTTCGGGGAGAAAGAGGGCAATGAACACGAGACAGACGGCGACCATGATGACGACAAGCCAGAATATTGCTCGCCAGCCCATTGCCTGTGCAATGGCTCCTCCAGCTGCGGGAGCTATGCATGGCGCGAGCATGGGTCCGAGGTTAAACATTCCAAAATATCCTCCTCTTTCTTTAGTCGTAGCTATATCGCCAATAACGCCAGCGCCCAAGGCGATAGTACTCGCGCTGCCTCCCGATTGGAAGCAGCGGAGGAAAAGGAGGAGCCAGAAAGAGTCCGTTGGACACAATGCCAGACCAATGCTAGACGCGACTAGAATAGATAGGCAGGCAAGAAAGACGAGTCTGCGGCCGTAACGATCTGACAAAGGACCCCAGAGCATAGGGGAAATGCCTTGGAAGATTAGGTACACCGTAACGGATTGGTTCATAGCTTCGATTGTTACATTGAAGGCGGACGAGAGTTGTGGGATTGCTGGAAAGTAGATATTCGCAGGTAAAGGGCTTGGTCAAATTAGCTCTTGATCTTTCTCAATATCAAAAGTTGATACAGGAAGCAGTGTTATGCCTACCTATAAAACCCCGCCAAAGCGACCAGACCAACGATGACCCATTTCTCTTTCCTCGTATAAACGCTGTACGGTGGTTCAGATATCTCTCCTTCTGAGATTGGCTCATCTAATTTGCTCGGCCCCGGTTTGCTTTTCGAAGATGATCCTTTCTCCATGCTGAGCACCGGAGGCTCCGTTGATGGTGGAAAGAGGACGGAGTGTCTGTATCTCAAAAACTGCTGCAGCACCCATGATAAGGCAACCAGCCTCGCATATTTTAACCGTTGCCATCGTCACGATATCGGTGCAAAGCAGCCCGCACATTGATAAGTGAAGTGGGTACCGGTGTCGTTCGGCCAACATCGGCGTAAAGGTATGTTCGAACTTCGACATGTTAACGTTCGAGGCACTACTCCCAAGGAGGCTAGCCTTGAGTATGTTCCTCTCCAGCAAAGCCGGATAACTCAGGGTGTCGCCGCCCACCGTCGCCATAATCCGAAAAGAGTCATGTCAAAGATAAAGTCACTCGGAAATGTGTCATGTACCCCATAATCTTCTGTGGATTTTCTTCTCCATTCGTACGGCTATTGTACGACTTTGCATACCATTTTGTTCTTTCATTTTAACCGTGTTTTGCCACTACAGGCGCCACCAAATGTTAATAGAAGTTTAACATCGTCTCTCAGACTGCGAACAAAATTTTCTTTATCCGTAGCGTATCGCTTCGGACGCACAACACTTTCGATCTCGATTCCGGACATACATGGGAATTCAGTCTCAGCAAGAGATGGACATGAGCCAGGATATCGAAAAACATAATGTGGGAGCGAATGCCGAGAAGGAGTCACATTTCGGTGGTATCAAAATTTTGCTTTCAAGACTGGAACGTCATGGCGGAATCGAGGTGAAGGGCGCTATACCTGTTCCTTACGAAGAAAGGACGATCACTCGGTACTGGCATGTCTTCTCGCTGTGGTTCTGCATGAGCTGCAACATGCTGCCGTAGGTTCTATTTCCGAGTTCCTCGGTCCCGGTTTTGTGGGGTGACACTAATCATAACGGTAGGATCACCTTTGGCATGGTTGGGACCTCAAGCTTTGGTCTAAGTTTGAGAGATGCGACTCTAGTGATCTTGTTCTTCACGGCGTTCTCTACGGTGCCAGTGGCATACATGTGTACGTGGGGGCCCGTAACTGGCATGAGACAGCTTGTCCAAGCTAGGTTCTCGTTTGGGTAGATATTCACCCGGAACTTCTCATAAGTGTTCGAGAACTCACGCTATTTAGGAAGTACTTTGTGTCGATCCTTGTCTTACTCAACCTAGCTACACTCACCGGTTTTTGTGTTGTTGATTCTGTGATTGGTGGTCAGGCACTGTCCGCTGTCACAAATGGAACTTCAGTCAATGCTACTGCGGGAATCGTTATCATCGCATTGTTGTCTCTGTTAATCTCCTTCTGCGGCTTCAAGGTGCTGCACTTCTATGAGAAATATGCTTGGGTTCCAGCATTGATTGCCATTACCATTGCGACTGGAATAGGGGGGAAGCATTTAAAAGAACAGGTTGAAGTTCCAGCTGCAACAGCTTCTCAAGTCCTGTCTTTCGGTGGACTAGTTGCAAGCTTCATGTTGCCGTGGGCGGCTTTGGCTAGCGACTTTTCGACGTATATGCATCCAAAGGCCCCTCCGTATGTTAACCATGAATGCTTCTCATGGATAAAAGCTAACTGTTCTAGTTTTCGTATCGCCTTTTACACGTATATGGGCCTTGCCCTACCCACAGTGTTATTAATGACACTAGGCGCTGCCATGGGTGGAGCAACTCCAAACATACCGGAATGGACGGAAGGATACGAGAAAAACGCAGCGAGTGGGGTCCTAGCAGCGATGATGCATCCTGCTGGTGGGTTTGGACGCTTCGTCACCGTGATCCTTGCTGTAAGTATACGTCCCTCCGGAAGAGCCTCAGCGTTTTCTAATAAATATCATGCAGTTCAGTATGGTTGGCAACCTTTCTGCGACTATGTACAGCATTACCCTCAACTTCCAGATGTTTATACCTTGGATGTTTCGCATCCCTCGCTATATCTTCTCAATCGTCATAACTGGCATCGTCATTGGCGTTGCCATAGAAGCTGCCAAGAGATTTTTCGTCAATCTAGAGAATTTCTTGGGTTTGATAGGATACTGGTCCGCAGCGTTTATTGGGGTTGTTTTGGTCGACCATATATTCTTCCGTGATCGAAATTTCAACGCCTATACTGAGGATGAGACTGCATGGAACGATCCAAAGAAATTACCCCCCGGTTTTGCAGCAATCGGGGCCGCTGTTTTGTGCTTCGCCTTAGTCATTCCCAGCATGAGTCAAATATGGTTCACTGGCCCAATAGCAAGAACTACTGGGGATATTGGGTTCGAAGTGGCCTTGGTGCTTTCGGCTCTACTCTATGTTCCCTTCAGGTTCGTGGAGCGAAAAGTATTCGGAAGGTGAAGAATAGACGATCAATAAGTCACATGTAAAACCACGATAATATTCAGGATATGCCCGCGTTTATTTCCCCAGGAATTCGAAGTCTATGCCATAAAAGCTTAGTTCAAATGACATAGGGGCGTACTTGAGGAGAAAACCGGAGCTGTTTGACCTACACACGTGATATATGTTCCATGTTCTTTGCAGGACTACCAATCGTAGCGTCCAAAACAGAATATACCCTTGTAGGAAATTCAGGAATTATTCAATGCATAAAGGAGGTTACCTAATTGCAAGCTTGTGAAATTGGTGGTCGTCTAGATGAGGTCATTATTTCCGAGCACGTGATTCGATCTCAAAGCCCCCTGGGCCTGCTAACCTCGGTCTAAATGCGGGCATGCGATGCGGAATCGATGGGTGATGTTCACAAGCCAAACGGGAGCCGCAAACCTCATAATGCCTCCTCCTCCCCTCTCCACGAATCTGCCTAGGATCTTCCTACTACCACCATAACACTCGGAAGGGCTTTAGCATCGTACCCATCTTGCATTATCTTCCCCAGATACCGACTCTCCCCACAATCGAGCCCCGCTCACCTCCGCATATCCAGCTTCTTACACGACACGTGAAAGTCGCATCAACATGTCGGAGCCAACGTCGAAGAGCGCGCAAGAGAAGATTCTGGAGAGCACCACATCAGCGCCCAATAGCGCCGCGGCCCAGCAAAGCGACAATGTTGCACATGCGCTCGCTGGAGCAGGTGGAGGCTTACTTTCTATGGCATTGACGTATGTTGAAAGAAAATGAAGGCCCAAGCTATCGAGAAAGGAAACCCATATTGACTGTGATAGATATCCACTCATTACGCTTTCTACGCGGGCCCAGGTCGAATCCAAACGCGCACAATTGTCCACTCTCAACGCCGCTCGCCGTATAGTCAAGAGGGAAGGTGTCACGGGCTTATATGCTGGACTTGAGTCAGCGCTGTTTGGGATCAGCGTAACCAACTTTGTGTACTACTACTGTTAGTGATGATACACCAACAGCCGGATGTTGCATTTTGCTGATGAATTGCAGGGTATGAGTGGACTCGCGCGTTTTTCGAGAAAGCGGCAGTCAAGGCCGGTCGCGCATCCTCAAAGCTCACCACCGTCGAATCGATGTTAGCAGGTGCCCTCGCCGGTAGTGCGACCGTTCTCATTACAAACCCAATCTGGGTCGTCAATACGCGCATGACCGCTCGCAAGTCCGAGTCGGAGGAGCAGGTCCTTCCTGGATCCAAGCCCGCAAAGGCTCCGTCTACATTGGGCACGTTGCTCACATTACTTCGTGAGGAGGGTCCTGCGCGTCTTTTTGCTGGTGTGATGCCTGCATTGGTACTCGTCATCAACCCGATCTTGCAGTATACCGTGTTCGAACAGTTGAAGAATATGCTGGAGAAGAAGCGCCGCGTGACGCCGACAGATGCCTTCTATCTTGGTGCTCTGGGCAAGCTACTTGCAACGAGTATCACATATCCGTATATTACGGTCAAGAGCAGGATGCATGTTGCCGGCAAAGACGGACCAAAGGAAAATATGCTCACAACCTTCCGAAGAATTATTAACGAAGAGGGTTATTCTGGCCTTTATGGAGGTAGGTCTTTTTCACAACAATCAGAGCGGTTCAAACGTCTAATACTTCACAGGAATCGGTCCCAAGGTCACCCAGAGCGTCATTACTGCGGCATTCTTGTTCGCTTTCAAGGATGCTTTATACGCATACACTGTTCAAGCGCGCAGGAAGCTCGCCTTGCGAAGTCTTGCGAAATGAGCGATTCGGTTTAGCATATACCTTCAGTTCGATCCCATTCATTGAAGCATCAAGACTGAGCTGTGGGGAAGATATCAACAAAATGTACAGTCATAAAAGGACGCCGTGTTTGCTATATATACATGTCTTGCTAATCATATATCTTTTATCAAACAATCTAACTTTCCCCTCCCAGAGAGTACCGCACCATTCAGGACATCGATCACCGATTTTTTAAGATGAACGAGTGATCACCATCAATCGAGACTGTGCTTTTATATATTCATATGCTGATCATTTCTTACGTTTTAAATAATTTGCAGACCCTCTCACAATCAATTGATTCACACAAGAGCACAATAGGACGAATTTGGACACTAGGAACGAAGAACTGCTTAATTAATGCGTGATGAAATCTACAAAGCATTGCAAAATGTATGCTATAGGAATACTCGCTAAACGAGACGGAAACAAACAGAGGGCGATACAACAAAGCTTACAGGCACGCAGGCTTCGTCACATCGAACTGTGGAATCTTACCATCGTTCCTGCAAAGATCGATAATCCGTACTAAAGTGTCTGGAGTAGGACCAGCAGCCTGCTTATTCCTCAACTTTTGGCAGAGGTCAATCAACTCCAAAAGTTCCTTCGAGTATACATTCAAATCATCTGTGATCATCCTGTTGTAAAACTTGATCCTCACCTTCGGCGGCAACGATCGGAACTCAGGATTCTGCGACATACACTCACTAAAAGACCCAAGGGAGCGGCAAAATTCCTCGATCGCCCACCCCAGACCGCGAACATCCTCCAGAGCTCGTTGATTCATTGCATCCTGCGAACCTTCTGGATGGAAAGCGCAGCCGAAATCCGCAAGGACCACTTTGGGTACATCCGTGGTATCGTGATTCTTCTTGTTACTCGCGCGAGGAGAAATGAGCATGATGTTAGCCGGGGTCACGTCCGAATGGCAAATCTGTTTCCAACCTTCTTTCCCGTTGCCGACATGGCACGCCTTGAGCGCCTGCGCTATCGAGTAAAAAATGTGCCAGACCAAGGCTTCAGGGACCCGCTCGCCCTTCTCCTTATACCGCGCCTTGACGTCCACCAAGGACCCGAGATCGCACCACTCGAGGTAGATATGATCCAAGCGCGTCTTACAAAACTCGTCCTGTGAAATCTTCAACCGCATCATCTCCTCGACATCGACAGTCTGACCTAACTTGTTCTCGTCGTCGAGGTGGATCGGCACTGTGGCGTCCAAAGTCTTGAAGTCGTGCTTGGACGTCGTGCCTGGGACGAAGTGCACCATGCGGATGATGCCCGGGGCCCCGTGCAGCATTTTGAGCGCTGGGACTTCGCGGCGCGAGGTCGAGTCTGCGAAGAGGCTTTTGCAGATGAGGAGTTCGTCTGTGACGGGGTGGGTAACGAGGTAGATTCCTTGGTTGAAGGCGCCGTCTTTGGTGCCGAGGGATTTGATGACTTTGAATCCGCCGGGGAGGATGAGTTTGTTGCCCATTTTTGGAACTATTTCGCTCGGTGAATGTGTGGTATGTGTATTTGGATTGTCTAATTCGGTCTGAGGGTCTACTCACCGAGGAGAAGCATCATTTTATACGTTTGACGTGCACGAATAATGGATTTTTTCACTCGGGACCACACAATGTGCGTGTTTCTCTAAGTGTTGTTGTTCCGCCATTGTGAGGAGAGGTATTGCCAATAGCAGACTGGGGTTCAGGGGTGTTTGGATGGAACATTGTTAATGTAGCCAGTGAAGTGGTTCCCGAGTGTATGGTCATCTCTGTAAACACTAGAGTTCAACTGGTCACCATCCAACTAAGCTTGCCGAATATATCACGATAGTCCCGTGGGCTTGGGTGGTGATGTAGTGTATGAGAGTCTTATGATAATCTGTTTTTAGCAGACTTGTTAGATTCAAGGTAGGATCGACGATTAGGTGATTCTTGGGCTTGAATCAGCGCAACTTTACGCCCTCTTCGGGTCCCTTCTTTCTAAGCTAAGTTGCCTTTTTGATCTCTTCGTTTTAAGTCTTTATAATTATGGAGGTGGAACCCCTTAGTATAGTTCAAAAAACATGCTTGACTAATAATCTGTCTAGTTTTGCTTTTTTTCACCCGAGGTCATACATGGTGTTTAGAGCTCAGTGTTTCTTAAGGTAGGCCCCTCGAGTTGCATGAAAAGAAAAGAGAAAAGGGAACAATCGAGTATGGAAACGAATAAAGATATAAATTTAATCATTCCAGAGTATTGGATGACTCGCCCTATCGACACAGATAAAATTTTCAATAACATCGCCAGTCAGACGGACACGCAAGTAGATTTTAGCGCATGTGAGAAAAATCAACTATAGGCACTATAGAGATACATAGACAGGCGCAAGGAGCGTCGAATTCAGGATTTTTTTGTTCGATGCATGGATTCAAACTGCAACGTAAAGACGTGTAAAATATCGAACATTGTTATGTTTTTCTATGTGGGTATCAATCCAACTATCCGCTTCATGACTCTCATACACGGATGTCCCCAACCAAGATGTACACTTCGAGGGAAATACGAAATTTGGAATTGATCCTCGATTCTCTGCGAGGATCAATTCCAAATTTCGTATTTCCCTCGAAGTGTACGTCCTGGCGGGGACTTCTGCGTATTTTGCTGCCGATGTCGATACCGCGAGTATTGACTACTCTGCGATCATACTGCATATATTGTTTGTTTTTGTATTCCCCTCGACCTTTGTACCGATCTCGAAACACGGTCCCAGAATAATCCCACTCGACACCATGAACTTGGCACCCCATTTCGCCATTTCTATGCTTTACTACTTTTCTTTTTTATGCCGCAGCCGCAGGTGCGTCTCCTCCATCATGGCCAACACTCCCACCTACCTGCCCCTCGGTCTCTTCATCCTTCTCCCAAGGCTTCCGCCTCCTTCCTTTTGCAGGCGCTGAGCCCTGACCACGCAGTACGGTGTCCGGGATATCTTTAATGCCTGGGATAGGCTGCCCTGTGGTCACAAGCTCTACTATGTGGGCAAAGGAGGTTGGGTAAGGTGCCGGGGGCTCGTTTGGGTTGGAGGCGGAGGGGGACGGGAGGATGCCTCCAGACACGGGAGGTTGCTGTGCAGCTGAATTGTTAGAAAGGGTAGCGGTGTTGGTGGAAGAAGGAGGCGCCGGGATGAGGGTTGGTAGACCGCGCGAGAGACGGTAGGCTTTGTAGGCGTCGAAGTCGATGTTGGTGGAGCTTTTTCTGTGAATCGTGTTTTAGAGTTTGGACTTGATAAGATAGTAATTCGATATACAGGAATCAAGGCGTACCTCGAATAATAAAAGCACCGTGCCCGCAGTGTCAGTTCGGATGTTTGCTCAGCGGAAGTCGTGTTACCCAAAATGGCCTGCAGTCCCGCTTGGAACTCGACATCGTCGTCCCAATTGTACGCCTCGAGAGCCTCGTAGACATCTTCGAAGCCGTCGACGCTCATGATAAGAAGTAGTCAATGGATATGCAAGGGGATGAAGTTTAAAGGAAGCAAAAGTATGTTCTGATTCTAGAGGATGAAAGGCGGGGAGAGCGGTGATTGGCCCGACAACGTTCAGCTTTGGAGCTCAGCCGCTCAGGCCGAAGTCTGGCCGGAGCTGTCCTTTGGCGATGAGCGCACGAACCTCTTCTCTCATTCTTGCATCCTCCCACAAACCAAGCTTCCCCTCACACTACGCCTCGTATCCTCACACCTTCACACCTCATCCGCACCTCTTCTATCTCTCCCTCCCTCAAACCCCATCCTCTTTTTCATCTCTCTCTTACCTCCTTCATCACCTCCCTCCTGTGCTCATCATCATTGAGCTCTCCCACACACAATGTCTGAGTTCATAGGGTCAGTTGCCAGCCTCCTCGGACCTAGTCTGGAGCTCCCGCTAACGGCCATCGTGCAGAGCTCGCATATCTCTCATCTCCAAGAGTGATATCCGGTATGTATGCATCCATTGAGCCCTGTCGTTGCTGTGGAATCGTCGACTGAGACCGTTCAGATACGTCGGCACTCTCATCGAGATCAACTCTGAACAGTCGACTGTGTCGCTCGATAATGTACGCTCATTCGGTACAGAGGGTCGCCGTGGCGGCAAGGACGAGTACGCGCCGTCAGATGCTGTGTACGAGCAGATCGTGTTTCGCGGCAGCGATGTGAAGGATCTGCGCATCGAAGAGCCGCCAAAGGAGAAGCCACCCATGCCACAAGACCCAGCTATCATTGGAGTGAGTCCTTGCCCTTTCCCTTTCTTTCCTGTCGTATGGGTCCGGTGATGTAATATTTTCGGATGTAAACCTTTTATAACCACCGAGAGCGCAAAACCGTGTGGATATTTCCGTTGCCTTCCTTCTGAGTACCCTCTAAACCTAGCTATCTTTTTCAATTGCAGACTGGGTAGAATGGATGCTAACGCCAATGCTTCGTTTGAATAGGTGCAGCAGCAGAATCAAGGCCAGGCAGGCCCTCAGCCTACTCAACAGTCACCCGCGCCGGTCCCACCTCAACAGCAAACGCAGCAACAGCCACACCAACAACCACCTAACTTCCCACCACATGGCAATTTCCCTCCAGGATACCCTCCTCCTTTCGGCCAGCCGCCATATCAGAATCGATTTGGGCCTCAGGGCGGATTCCCTGGTGGTCCTGGGCCTTTTGGTCCTGGATTTGGCATGCCACCTCCAGGTCCCTATGCTGCTCCTCCGGGCTGGTATCCTCCTGGCCCTGGTCAAGGATTCAACGGGCAGCCGGGTTTCCCACCTCCAATGCCGATAGGCCAGCACAATCAGAATCCCCCTACTGGACCAAAGGGAGCAGCTCCAATCGGTCCTCCTGGTAGCAAGGAAGATCAACGAAATGCTCAGCCCAAGGTCGCAGAAGCGGACGGTGGTTCTGCTAAACCTGCGGAGACGAAGCCTGCAAAGGCTGCCGGTTCCACTCCCACGCCAGCAGCTGCTAAACAACCACCTCCACCTCCTGTTGAGTCGAAGCCCGATGTTGCGGCAGCCCTCGCACCACCCGCTCCAGCTAATGCTCAAGCATCTACTGCTCCCAAGGCAGCGCCTACTGGCCCCAAAAGTGGTCGCATAGTGCCAGCTGTTCCCTTGGCGAGCCCTAACGTGCCTAAGAATGGCCCCACCAGCCAAGCCCAGACTTCGTCTGCGGCAGCTCAGCCTACCCCTCAGGCAAACTATCAGAATGCAACTCAAGCGGCGACGGCTGCTGTTGCTGCCGCGATGGCGAAACTTGAGGTTGCGCAGGGAAGGGCTCCTGCTCAACCCGCGCCGCCTATGAACGCCAATCTACAAGATCGTATCAATGACATGAGGGATGACCAGGCACGTCGGGGCGGTCACCGTGGTGGTCGCGGTGGGCGTGGCGGTCGAGGTGGACACCACGCGCCTAAAATGGAGATCCCCAATACCGATTTCGATTTCGAGTCGGCGAATGCCAAATTCAGTAAGATGGATGCTGTGAAGGATGCGATTGCCTCCGGATCGCCACTCGGCGAGGGCACCGCACCTCCTCCCGGTGTTGAGTCTGTGGTCAATGGTGACGCTACTGAGGAGACAGAGGTTGACATCCCACCACCTGCTGCTTACAACAAGTCAAGCAGCTTCTTCGACAATATTTCAAATGAATTGAAGGATCGAGAGGAGTCTGCCAACCGCCGTGGACAGGAGTTCAGATCCGAAGAGCGACGAAAGAACATGGAAACATTCGGCCAAGGTAGTGTCGATGGGTACCGGGGTGGTTTCCGTGGACGGGGTCGTGGCCGTGGACGCGGACGCGGCTTCAACAGTGGCTTCCGAGGAGGTCGTGGCGGTCGCGGACGCGGAGGAAGTGCACAGTTTGGCGAGCAAACCGCGTAGAGCTTTTGGGCTCGCACTCGTCTACGCCCGCATGATGGGCTTTTGATCGATTTTTTTGCAACGAACATGGCTAAAAGCCGAACTGGATTGGTTTTTTCTTTTCGCGTACAACGAAATGGGAGGACAATGGGTATGGGATGTATGGGGCTTGGGCTACGTTCCAAGACTTCCCAAGTGCACTGCACGTAGGGATGGCGTATATGAAGCGATTGGCATGTAACATTACACGTATTTTTGCCGGAGTTTTTCTTTGGTCTTGGTCTGTCTCGCAGGGGAGGCTGGCGAGACTACGGCGCATTTACGTGCGAGGTCGTTTTTGAATCTTTTCTTTTCGGTGACGGTTTGATTGAGTTCCTCACCCTACTGGAAGGGGAAAATAGAGGAGCGCGAATGAGGACAGCAATCAAAAAACTGAATGAGCAGTCGCTCAGTCAACTCCGAATTTTGTTTTCAACCTGCGTGAAAGATGTGCGAGATGAACCTGATCTGTGAAGAAATGAAACAGTGTTGGTACATGGATGACATGGCTTCAATACTGAGTAGAAAATATGTGTTCATTCGGCAATTGCTGGAACGTACTCATACATACCTAGGTACATATACAAACATCACCTAAGTAGCCATCCTTCTCCATGGTGGGTATACATATGTATGTACAGGAGGAACATCAAACCTCTCTCTCTCTCGCAGACATGACAACAATCCCAGGGGTATCTTTCCATCCCATCATATCATAAAAACACTACACGCGCCCTACTCCCTTCTCCTCATTCCCATTCCCATTCCCTTTCCGTCCCCCATCCCCTCCCTTCTTCCTTTTCCCCCACTCCCCTAACCAGCAAAGAAAAAAAAACCTCAAAGAAGCGCAACATCCAACACCCCCTCCCGCACCCTCCTAACCTCCTCCTCGCGCTCCTTCAACTTCCTCCTCGCATCCAAAAACCGTCGTTTCCACAGTTTCGCTTCTCCATCTTCCCCACCATCACCACCTCCATCATCTTCATCCTCTTCTTCACCAACATCGTCGCCGTCGAATTCCTCCGCTCCCGCTCCAGCGTCACCACGCTGCGGAGGAGAAGGAAGAGGGAGAGCAGAAACCCCCCGCGCAACCCACTCCCCCGTCAACGAAGAGCCCGCACCACCACCCAACCTCCCCCCTCCACCCCCTCTCGCGCCGCCACCATCTCCACTACCGCCGAACGCGACGGAGAAATATACATCGAAAGTTTCTTTTACTACACCACCACCACTCCCTCCTCCCTCTTCACCACCACCGCGGTCTTCAGACCCATCCTCGTCTTCCTCATCAACCGGACTCTCAAACCCATCCCCACCCACACGGAACCTCACACACTCGACCTTCCGCACACCGCCGCGCGGTCCGGCCGTCCATGTCGCACCGCTACCGCCGTTGTTGTTGTTGAGGTGCGGGGAGGAAGATGCAAGGCCCAGACAGTTGGCGAGGATGAGGGGGATGAGGGGGTTTGTTTGTGGTGTTTGTGTTTGTGATGGTGGAGAAGAGGAGGGGAGGATGGGGTGCAGGATGGCTGCGGCGAGGTTCTTGGCTTCGTGCCCGCGGAGGCGTTTGCGGCGCCCGGTTAGGGGGGCGCGGATTAGGTCTGCGGCGAGGGCGCGGTGGAGGGTTGAGGGGGCGAGGGTGGGGATGGTGGGTTGGGGGTTTTGTGTGGAAGGTGGTTGGTTGTGATGGTGGTGTGGGGATGTAGCAGAGGAGGATGGTGGATGTGAGCGGGATGATGATGGGGTTTGGCGTTGTTGAGGAGGGGGATCGTGGGTGTTGTTGTTGGAGGTGGTGGTGGTAGCGCGGAGGTAAGGGGATGAACGGTCCGTCGAGGCGCTGAGACCCGCGCCGGCTGAGGATGCTATGGCCGTGCTCGGGGTAGGGTCTTCTTCGCCTGTGACGAGGACGGTTGGCGTGACGAGGTGAACTGGGTTTCCGACGTTTTTGGGGACTTGGAGGCTCAGGCGGTGCGGGCGTTGGGACGAGTTTTGCAGCTGCGCGTCTATGTTCGTTGGGGAGACGGCGGACGCTGGGGTGGGTGGGAAGCGGAAATGTTGCTGGTGCTGTTGCTGTTGGTCTTGCTCGGTGGGTGGAGGGTCTGATTGCGCTCTTTCCACGATGGGTGTGAGGTTCCCGGACGTCCTGTTCATTTCTATCGGCGGGCCTTCTTTGGTTTTGGGGTTGGCGGGGAAAGTGACGAAGGGGCCGTCGCGGACTGAGCGGTTGCTTGGAGGCCTGCCGCGCAGTTTGCCGGTCGAGGAAGTGTTGTTGCTTGGCCAGGCCGACGAAACGGCAGGGCCGTGACGCCGTCTTGCTCGTGGTTTGGAGCTCGACGAAGGGGTTACTGCTGATTGCGGTTCGTCGAAGAAATCGGGGTGCGCGGATTGAGGGGTTACGGCGGAGAGTGGGTGTGGTGTGGTTGGGTTGTCTTGCGTATTCACTCGCCATCGGATCTGCTGGCTTGATAGAGGAGACGCCGAATATGGTGTTAGATTCTTGTGTAGCCTCCCTTGTACGGGTGCAGAAGTCATCGCAGAAGAAGGAGTGATGCCAGACGTTGCCCATGGATCGTTTGCTGATAGGAAACCATCCATGTTATCTGGATGGGCGCTCGTTGGATACGCTGACTGGGGTTGAAGCACATTTCCAAAGGGAACCGACGTGTCGAGTTGCGGCCGTTTCCGTGGCGGCGTCGAATCTGTCATATCCAGTTCGTCGTCGCCTTCGTCAGCTTTCCGGCGTCCACGTTTGGGACGAAACTTGGGATCGAGGGCTCGGATGGCCAGATCCTCTCCCAATGATACCCCATCGCGGCCGCCCTCTGGGAAAGGATTGTGCGGTGGTGGGATTTGTAGATAGTATGGATGCTGTTTGCCGAGCATGAACTCGAAAAAGGCATCAATATGCATTGCGCGCATCCATCGCTGGAGGAATTAGTATGTGTTTATGTCGTCGACATGTGTAGGTGAAGTATGTAGGAAAGAGAAGATGAGGAGCCAAAGACAAGAAATGATAGTTGGAAAAGAAAAGTGTATTGGAATTTTCACTACGGGAACCATCAAGAGCAAGTTTCACCGAAGCAGTGCCTGGAGAAACGTTGGGTATGCAATTGGTAATGCTCCGGCTGTTGGTGGCACCTGGATTACGGGTTATGTTTGGTCGGGGTCGTTGTTCGGGCTCCGTTCTGCACACCCTTGCTCTGCATCGTCGATCATGGGTTGTCGTTCCGAGCTCACAACATTCGTGCGGTACAATTATTAGTCGTGAATGCGTGCACCGCAATGCATGCGCGGGGATTTCATAACGGGAGAAAAGAAAGCAAGACGGGAAAAATACTTGGGATAAGAGAAAAAACCAAGGAAAGCGTATCTCACCTTGAGTCTAACAGAATACTGCTGCACCTTTTGCGTGCTTTGTCCTTTATCAGTATCCGGCGGTTCCACACCGAGATCCAAAGCCAATTGCGTCCATGTCTTGATTTCCTTTGCGTCAAATTTGCGGATCAGTTCGAACAGGGCCCAAGTGCTAAAAGCTTTCCCATCGCTCTTTGGAGGTGTACGAAACTGGCGGATCAACTCGGCGGTATCCGTGTCGGTCGCAAAGTTAGGATTGCAGTACAGTATAAAGGTAGCATATGCGTCATCGAATGTATCATCGGAGGCATGCCGCGAGGGGGCAGGGCGGTCGGTAGGGAGATAGCTCGTGTTGGGTAGCTGTTTGGACTGAGGCGGGCCGGGGGAGATGTTGGAGAAGCGCGGCGACGAGTTGGAGGGGGTCGAGGGCGTTTGCGACGTGCGCGACATGTCGGCGTAAAAGGTATGGGCGAGGTGAGGGCTATTGAGGGAGGCATTGTCGGGCTGGAGGAGGTGGCCCTGTGCAGCAGCGGGTTGGTGGACTGAGGTCATGGACTGGTGTCCATTGCGGGACGGGGTTGCGCTTTGATCTAGGCCCGGATCAATTGACGGGGCGGCAGGATGGCGAAAGGAGGAGAAGCCTGGGTTGGTGTGACTCGAGTGCTCAAAGTGAGGATGCGAGTGAGGGTGGCCGTGGGTGTGGGCATGAGGTGTGAGATGGATACTGTGATCAGACTCCCCCGCGCCGAAATCGACTTGCATGGTGACGACAGCTCAGCGCGCCATGAGGCCTTGCGCTTAACAGTGTATTGCGATATTATGATATATTCTTGTGTTTTCCTCCCCAATGGTTCCAGATGTATGTCTACACCGCTGCAGGGACTGGCCACGAATGCGCGCTTGAATGGAAGACGACGGCGCCTCGGTCTACCACTACGCCTGTAGGTATTGGATAGCGCGTCGCTAGTCCTGTATGCAGCATCAGAAGCGCAGAAACACAAAACGAGTCGCGGCCGGCGCGAGCGAACGAGCGAATGGGTTATGTCGAGGGGTTGCAGTGGCGCGCGCCGCGCTGTGGTGTGGTTGCTCGAGATGCGGCGTCCGTTGGATTCGATCCGCCGAGTCGTGGAAATGCAAGCGCGCGCGGGGAAAGATGCGCAAGTTGTTCTGTGCGGTGCTCGTTGAAATTTGGGCTATTAAGTGGCGGGTGACGTGATGTTGAACCGGAGGGTAATGGTTAATTAACGTCTCTCCCTGCTGAGTTGGGGGCATTTTGCGCACTTAAGATTTCACGCGGTTGCTATAAATAGATGCATGCCACGCGCAGCTGAACCCTTTTGCCATGCTTCATCCCACCTGAATGGCTGGCTGACCGTACCCTGAAACACGTCGACATCTATTTATGCAGTCAATCGACACAACTTCACAGTCCAAAAGAGTTAGATTAGGGAATATGTTTGACAGGCATTCAACTATGTACATAGGTACTGCTTATGTAGTTCGCTGAGGCCGAATCCATCTTTCGCCCGGGTCCTCCACAGAACGCTGCTACAGTCACCATACAACATCGTGTACCCGGAAAATCTCAGGGTCCATGATTTCAACCATCGCTCTTTTCCAGGCGTGCAGAACCGTCCCAATAACCTCTTCATGTTGATCCTGATTAGCATACATTCAAGAAGAGTAGAGCAGTAAAGCCACGACTGATCGGCCGACCGTTTACTGGGCTGGAGGAAGCAATGGCATAGTACGCTTGTACGATGTAGCCAATGTGGTAGGCTGGGCAATAGCTGTGAATTCCGTAGGCTCTGGAGCTTCCACAGCAGTCGAACCACAACCTCCTGGGATGAGGCACGTATAGGTGTTGCCGTCGGGGTCCTCATTCCCGGGCTTGGTGTGAACAGGAGCGGGCATGTCCGAAGGAGCAGGAGGCCACGGCAGTATCGAGAATGTCTCAACACCAGACACTGGGACAGGGACATGCGTAGGAGGCGCAATCACAAAGGTCGGGACAGGCCTACGTGTAGAAATCCGGAACCCAGAGGTCGGGGCAGGCTTGACGGTAGCCGCCGACTTGGACGGACGATGGACATAGCCTGTGTAGCTATGCACCTCGGATGGCGGAATGAACGAGAACACACCCGAGCCGGTCGGTCGAGGCGCGGGAGTTGCGAGCGTTGGGTTGCTCGTAGCCCCCATGGTGAGTGCCATGGCCGAGACGGCAAAAGAGATTGTGAAGAGAATGAGCTTCATCTTGGTTGAGAAAGTCGAGGTTGTGAAGTAGTGTAGGGTAGAGGAGTGTAGGGCAGAGGGTTTTGCTTGTCAAGTGAGGGCGAGAGGTTTATATAGTAGGAGGTTGTGGTGGGAATGAGGTCATTGTTTGGCTGGGACACTGAAGGTGCGTTTGAGGAGGCAGGCGCGGCACTGAGGTTTTTTCGCGTTGCTGTCAAACGCACAGAGCTATAGTCATAGGCGGTGGTTTAAAGTGCACAGTCTGATTGATTGCTATCTAGAAGTGCACAGCATCATGCGTCTTTGATGATTTCTATCCCTGCCATACGATACACTAGCCTATGCCTATCTACTTTCGTGTATGTATGGATGCTTCGAGCAATTTAATGAACCCTTGCCTAAAGCGGGCCATCAAGTACCCTTCCTATCCAGATCCTGCATGAACCCACCGAGAGCATTCCGGAACTGCTGACTGTACTCGATGGCAATCTGCTGCTGATACCAACTGTGCCTAGCATTATGGTCCGCAACGAGATTATGGGCCAACTCGTGACAGAAAGTCAGGAACCAGCTATCCAATGCCCGCTGTCTACCCTCCGGCGTGCCAAATTCTGCTACGTGCAGACCCATGAACCAGGCCAGATTGAAGAACAAGGTGCCGCTCAGGTTGAAGGCTACCGTATTGGACTTCTTGTCCAGGAAGATGTTGACGGCTGCTGGGTTGACGCCGAAGATGGAAGCGAGCCCAAAGATGAGCGGAAGGAACGCGGAGAGTTCGGAGCGGATGTCGTTTGGTGTTTCGGTTTGCTCACTACCAAAGTAAACATCCACGTGTCGGCCATTGTAGGGAATAGTGAATGCTTTATGCAGGTTCTCCCACTGTTCGCCGTTGCAGTAACCTCCCCTATCTAGCTCAGTAGGATCTTGATGATGTTTGGTGTTGATAGCATCCATGCCCGTTGGTCGGCACTCCTTGATAGCGTTTTGAATATTGGACTGTGTCGCCTGGATATCCCGGCTGATCTGGGGCCCATCCGTTCGGATAGACGGCGCTTGAGGCTTCTTAAATAACGTCTTCGTGAAATTACTGAAGAAGTTGTTATTCTCCTCGTTGCGACGATTGTTCCTCTCCGTCAGGTCCATATCATCCGAGCCTCCAAAGGCACCAGGCATCTTATGAGACTTCTCAGGTGTTGATCCAGGAGCGGGCTTATCATCATCAGCATCAGCTCCAGGGCCTTTGATTGCTTTCTTCTCGTCGGAATATTGATTGTCGGCCTTTGCCTGCTCAGCAGCACGCTGTTGCTCTTCATATTGGCGCTCCAATTCAAGCTGCTTGGCGAGTCGGGCCTCGTATTCTTTCTTGCGCAAGATTCGTTCGACATTGATGCCTTTCTCTTGTAAGCGCCGTAGAGACTCGGTCAAAATCCGTTCAAGCGCAATGGAATCGTTTTGCTTTGGACGGTGAATGAGTACCCTGATCAGTTCGCTACTAACTTCAAACAGATCATACTTCGGTGTGATGTGTAGCACTGTTCCTGTACTTGAGCTGCGCTTGATGACCGCAGTCCTCCTGAATGATGTAGATATGTTACGATCTGTGAGAGAAAACCGGATGGATATATCGGACACACATTGCACAGTCAGGTTTGTACTAAGCCACTTGGCATCATGGCGTATGCTCTTCCTGGATGCATCACGCTCGTACTCGTGGAGGAAAAGCCTCGCCCGCTCAAGTATATCCTTCCTCAACTGTTGCGCAGGCGTCTGATCTCGTGCGGGAACTCCAATGCGCGCTTCGTGCTTCACCAAAGCTGATACTTTCTGGACGCCAAAGCGAGCGTAGAAGTCCTCGAGAGTTTCTTCTTGTGGAGCAGCAATGATGTACTCGCGGAATCGTATGAAAACGCTGACATCGTCGATAATAACAAGCTCATTCGGTTTGTTGAGAGACCACTCGCGCTGCATGCCCGGCTCATCCATATCGTCAAGATTATCTTCCTCAACGGATATCAACTTCTTATTGTCCTCTTTGATGTCTCTATAACCGAGCAGAGCTGTTGAAGACACCAGTTGCTTCACAAGCTCCTTATCTTTCCAGAGGTTGTCCGCGTGTTCGGCCAGTTTTCGAAGTAAATCAAGGTAACGTTCTTGGCCTATGGTATTCAGAAAGCGGGCAGGATTGCGACAGAGAAGAGTTGCAAGGTCATGACTGCTAGGCTCATGCTTCGCGCCCACTTTGAGAAGGAATGCAGTTGCTTCCGGCCCATACTGTACGTAATCAAGGATTCCCTTATACTCCTGATCTTGACCAACAAAAACAGTTCCAGGTGGGTCGTAGTGATGAATCCTGAGTTCCGTCTTCCCAAATTGTTTTCGCGTGCGATCTTCAAAACCACTGCAGCTTGGGTCAAGATAATATGCGCGGAAAATGGGGACAATATTGGTTGCCGAAATGCTTCTCAAGAGATCGCGATGCCGATCCATATCTGCTGCTCTGCTTGCCAGGTACGAAAATTTTTCTTCTGCATCTAACTTTGTCTGCGGGGGTGACTTGGCTAGTCGTTGTAGGCAATCTTTGATATCTGGGTCGCGCTGAACCCCGAGTTTGTCTGCGTAGGGCCTTAGATCAGAGCGCAGAACTGCATAGCCCAGACATGCAGATTGCTCATTAGTAAAACACTGGAAGGGTCCCACGAGAGCCGGGAAAGGTGCCTGCTCCGTCGGAAGAATAGGTAGCGTGAGTGACGACAGCTGCCTGGCCTCCGATCCGTAGCCATTCGTGAAATAATTCTGCAGAAAATAGCGGATTGTCAAGTTGTATAGTCGTGAATCACTGGATTTCCCAGCGCGATGCAAAATGGCCACAATGGTATTAGTGTCGGGCCATTGCATCAAGCCGAGGCGAAGTAGAAGTATGCCTTCTCGGGAGCTAGGCTTGAAATCAAAAGGAAGCTTCACCTGGTTGAGACCCATTTCCACTATTGTCTTTTCCGGAGCATAGAGATCTGAAGCTTTGAACAACTGTCCTTGTTTCACCATCAAACCCTCTCCTGGAAGGAATGCTGTCTCTTGTAGGCGGTCCAGATCCTTCTTGGGCAATTCATCCATGACAGAAGCAAAGTAGCGGATGAGGTCGACATGATTCCAGAGGACTTTTTCCGAAGACAACGACAGATCCTGATTACGCATGCGGTCGAAAACCATAGCTAAGTCCACTGTTTTCCTCACCCCCAAGGCCACCAAAAACTTGTCTTTCCAGCCAAACTGTTTCACCGTTGGCAGATCCTCGAACAGCTTCACCGATGGAAAGTATGATTGCTCCGGCTTACGCATACCGATTTTGGTTGGCATGATAGGATGTGCTGCAAGGATGTTCACGACTGCTTCTTTGGAAGAATTGTCAAGTTGATCCCATACTTTCGATGTCAGTTGTAGTATTTGTGTTGCAAGCTTTTCTGATGACGAAAACTCTTGAAGCTGTGGAGCTGTTGTCATAAAACGAAGCCATTCTACCATGCTGAGTTCACTCCAGCCGAACATGTGCAGCTGTTTAAGTGGTATGGCTTTGGAAAATCGAAAAGGTATGGTGTCGAAAGGCACCGGAAGTGTAGGCGTTATCCTAACTGCATTGATATAGGTCCGCACATCGCCAATGGGGACCATTTTTCCGGATCCGTCCGTTGTATCGGAGTCGAATTTAGCTATTGTAACACTGAACAGGCTACGTGCACCAGGTCTGTCGATCTCACCACTTTCCAGCTTAGCGCCGCACCACTTGAGGAACTCTGCCAACTCTTCCTCGTCTAGAGCGCGTCGTTCAAGTCCGTTTCGAATATCCGTCATTGTGAGTTCAGAGATGAAGCCGCGAGTATGGAGACTTAGCATGAAGGTGTACGCTTTGGTCGCAAGTTCTTGGGGAACCATGGGAACCTCACCCAAGAAGCTCAGCGTTTCTGCAGGCATGCGCACATCCTTACTAGCCATGACGCCTTTGGAAGAAAGTATTTCGATAGAACGCTCTTTGGAACAATTCCAGAATGCATCAGTCATCGTATCCCCCAACAAGGTGGAGGGGTGTGATGCATTAGGGGTGAATTGCTGGAAGATGTAGGCTGCCTTTTCTATCATACTCGCCGGTGAGTCCTGCCCACTCCGTTGTTGAAGCTCGAAAAAATCTGTGATATAGGTGATGCGACATGCGAGCCCTGCCACCCGAAGCAACTCCTTGTTCCAGTCAGAGATATTACGGGCGTGGAGATCGATGTTCTCACGCTCTACGGTGGGTATCAACGAAGGTGCAGAAACATGAGCAAGGAAACCAGTTGTTTGAGCAGTCGGAAAGCCGATGAAGATGCGGCCGGCTTTTGTGGGAAGAACCTCTGCAAATATACGAGACGCCAAGTCAGCCGTCCTTCCAGAGCCGGTCGACAGAGATGTAGAGGGGTCATGGTATGGAGACGTGAGTATCGCCACTCTTGTCTTTTTAGGTGGTGGTTTCTTGGTCGCCCGTTCTATCTCGGCGGCAAATCTGGAAGATACACGCGTATTCACTTCAACTGTACACACTTGGAGGAAAATGACACCCTTTGAATCTCCCGATATATCATCGTTGGTGGTTGTATTGGTTGGAGTTGGCAGAGGCTTGCTGGTTTTGACAGGTGCAGGAGCTGTTGACGCAGAAAATTTCGAAAAGAAGCTCTTAAGGGTAGTTCCAGCATTCTTTACCTCTTCTTGAACAAGCTCTGCGGCTCGTTTTGGCGGATTTTGAGCAGTGGCCATTACATTACTCCACACAGCATCTATCTGCGAGTGTTGGCGTGTCACGTGCGCCACTTTCATGAAGCCTCCTTGTGTCTCTGTACGCAGGCTAGATGGCACTCGAACTTCCACCGCAGGCGATGTTTTTTTCGCAAAAGAAATAATTCTATGTTCGTCCAGACGTAGCTCAATAGACTGAAGACCGACAAAAGTCAGACTAGTGGCAAGGAACTGGCATAGCGTTGGCAGATTGGGTATCTTGGAAGGACTGTAGGAAGGTGAAGCAGGATTTGCTTGGCGATAATCAAGGGAAAACGTTGTATCTGAGGTCCGGTGCTCTTGAGGAACGTTGGCAACTTTAGTAGAGAGTGTATTGCCTTTCCAGTAAAACGCCATGGTCCGGTCACCTGACACCACAAAAGGTTCATCACAGTCAGCGAAGACGCTGTAAAAACCAACGCCGAACGCTCCGATTTTGGTTTCGTCTGGGTTTCCATCCGCTATGCTCTTCAGTCGGCTCCAATCAGCAGCTGTAAAAGGTTGACCATTGTTTGTCACGACCAACCGTTTTAATGTGTGGTGCTGGATGATGTGTTTGAGTAATATCGAAGGATCAGAACTTTGGGGAGAAGGTGTGTCTAAGGAGGGATCCGTCTCGTATTTAATGACGACGCCGGTAGCGCCAGCATCAGAGGCATTCTGGATAAGTTCCCTCAGAGTTGTATGCTCTGTTGAATATCGAGCAAGCACTTTATCGATCAAAGCCCTGGTGTTGACCGTGACCTCGCTGTCCTGGCCATCAGCCATGGTCTGGTTGCGCAACCGCGCAAAATCAACGGCTGCCATGATGTAGAGCTTTCGCTGTTAGTTGAGTAAAACGGTAACGGGGAGTCGGTTTTATAAATAATCAACCAGCTAGAAGTTACTGGAAGATGGATTCCATGTCTGTCTCACGCTTGAGTGACTGGATCGTTTGGCAGAGAAGCTGACGTGGGTATGTACTTGTTGCCGCCTGCTTGATGGCAAATAGGACAGAGTTGACCGAACGCCCCTCGACCTATGTTTCTCAAAAAGTCAGCACTTCTGCTATGATAAACGCAGAACCAGAATCGCTATAAGACAAATAACAGAGTTTGGGTGATATATAATGAGAAGGAGATGCAAGGTGGTGGATAGATTCGGAACGTGAGGCGCAATGAGTAAGGGTTTCGGCTAGTGCCAAACACGGACTAGCGCGCCAAGCACAAACAGACGTCCGCCCCCGTGGATTGATTGTTCGTCACTCAGACTTCCCTCTGCAACTACTAGAGCTTTCCCACAAGTCACTATTATTCCTCGCGCCATGTGTCTGGCAATTTTGATTGCTCTTCGATCATAGTAGTCTCTTACCCAACATCCCCGATGTGGCCATGGCGGTCGACCCTCTTTCCCCAATTGCGCCAGCGCGCATACGGGCCCTTCTCCTCCCCATCGGCCGCATCAAACGTTCTCGATTCCTAACCTTTGTTGATACCTTACAGTCGCATTCAGTTATTAGACTTGGAGATGTCAGTCCTGATCCCCGGCCAGATAGGAGTATGGACCCATCAAGGAACCGTCAGATGATGCATTTGCTGATCCTAGCGTGGTGCAGACATGTTTTCTCCCCTAGCATTTCCCAGCGGGACCCTTCTATATGACTTATCAACCTCATTACCACCGCCTTCGCATCTGTCTTTGTCCCCTTTTGAGCAGTTTCGGGAGCCTCTATTGGTTATTGGTATTGCAGATGCAACCGAGTACCCTTGGCTTTTTGAGTCACGTGCAGACGAGGCTCCTGCCACCACAGAAGCGAATGAGCGCAAACTAGAAAACGAAGACCAGCTTCACTCTGCTATTAAAAGTTTGCATGAGAGTCATCCAAGAGCATCTCTTTGTAGCCTGATAATGTTCGATTCTCCCACCCAAAATCAGCATCCTCAACTTCCGCCAGAGACTTTCTTTGTGCCCCCTGCAGAACAGCGCAAACCAACTACCATAAAGACGCTCATGTGTGATCTCACATCGATTCTTCTAGCAGAGCTGACCACACTTGCAAAGTCCATTCAAGCTCTGCCGATTATCCCCTCGCCTGCTTCTCAGGCTGGCCTGACCGATCATGTGCCCAATTGGGCTGGTGCGGACCCTGCGGGATCACAAAATTCACGCCGCAATTCCCAAAATCCTACAGGAACCCGGCCAGAGTCTCCGCTGCCTGGATCTCAGAAAGATCTGCATCGAATGTCGATGCCTGTGTTGCCCTCAGGTTCAGGGGGCTCGTCAAATGCAGGCGATTCCAGGGCTACATCACCCACAGCAGGGGGAGCGCGTACACCACCGACGACCTTCGACGAGATATCTGGTATCAATGCCGCCAACACATTACATCGAACTAGTAGCAACTCTGCAAAACCCAATGGAACGAGAGATACAAGTGTTGATCGAGTATCCATTCATGGCTTTGGGTCTGGTGGGGTGGGCGAACGTGCACGTAACAAAGCGCGTGGTCGCGTGAGCGTTATTGTTGGTACTTTGTTTATGTCGGCAGGGCAATGGAACGAGGCCGTGATTGAACTTTCTGAGGGAGCTATGCGTGCGCGAGCACTAAGCGATCATCTTTGGCATGCAAAGGCACTGGAGCATATTATGGTGTGTTTGCTTTTGTATGCGTGGTCGGGCTTCGATTTTCAGGTCAGTATACCCAGTGAACACATAAATTCATGAATAACAAGTGTTAGATCCCTCCCATCTGCTACCCAAATTATGACAAATCGGCCAGTACCAAATCTCCCCAATTCACTCCTACCGGTACCGATGCAGGCGCACAGCAGCCTAGACGTTCGCAGCATGAAGCAGCGCTGGAGAGACTCAACGCTGTCCTTCCTGATTTAGTAAACATGATACTAAACATATATACCCGAGCAGCCAACTTCGCAGGAGAAAATCTCCCTCCTCTGGCGTTTTCAGAGTGTGTGATTCGCTTTTCGAAGCTTCTGGCGGCCATGAATTTATCTGCGGGATACATTGATGCAGACGCACTGAACTATTTAGTTCAGAATACACCTTTCCGTGAAAAGCCAAGACTATCTGTCCCAAGACTAAGCGTCAACCCGACTAGGAACGACATAGCTACTATGCTTTTTCGAGCATTGCCGGGCCCTCTTGAAGCGTCCGGTATGAGCCCTACAGACCGAGTGGTCGTTCTTGCTGGTGTTGCGTCTGTGCTCTCGGCATTAGAATTGCAGAGAAAGAAGGCCGTGGTTATGAAGGAGTTCATCACCTCGTTAATACCTGGCTTGGTACAAGCCAGAAAAGTGGGTGCAGCAGAAATGGGTGTTCATCCCGCAGCCGGCCTAGCGGCTCTGAGCATGACTAGTAACAGTGCATCTGGTGCTGGCGCGCTTACTCTGAGTGAAGGTGAACTGGAGAATGGCATAGATGAACTTCTCGGATTGCTTGGTCGCATATATGGAATACCTGACACGAGACATGCTAGTTGGTCGCAGTCGTTGACTGCTACAGCCAACGGAGATAACGTGCCACAGCCGACCAACACAAGCCAGGGCGTAGTCGAAGAGATCCTACGAATATCTTCTCTTAGATCTTTCGGGAGCCTCGGGCTGAAACTAGACATACTACGTATGTGCATCAATTTTTGTGAGGCACTCCCGGACTTCAACGGGGTGATACACTTCACAGCTTTACTACTCAGACTCGCCGGCCCTGGTACAGCACCGAAACCGAACAGTACTGATGTATATGTGTCTCTACCTCGCGAGGAACAGGTACGGTTATTTGGAAATATCTCCCGAACAGTGGCTACCGCAAAAAAGCTTGGGTTACAACATGTTGACACTGAATACTGGGACGACTTCTTAGTCCGGGGCCTTTTTATCATGGAAGAGCCTGCCGCTCTCCGCTTGACCCAGCATCGGCCTGCTGAATTGAAAACGACACAGGGAACAAAAGAGGGGCCTTTTATTCATAATCCATGGAACAAACAAGCTCAAGCAAGCGAGGTCGACACAACCTTGGTCGCGAACGAGGAGTATCGCTTCGTGATAGCTCTGCAGAACCCCTTCGAGTTCGAGCTGGAGGTTGATTCTTTAAGGATAGCCGCGGAAGGTGTTGAGTTTGTCGCGCATGAAGAGAAATTCCTCCTCGGGCCGTACAGGACGCAAAAATTCCCGATTGGCGGTGTTGCTCGTTCCTCCGGCAGTCTAGAGATCATTGGGTGCTACGTCAAGGTTATTGGGTGCAAAGAGCGCCTGTTCCCGATATTTCCGGACCCTTGGAAACCTGATCGGGAAACCAAAATGAAACAAATCGGCTTGAAAGCCTGTCTCGGAGCACCTATGTCACGGCCCGCTTCCGCTATAGGCGTACCCCCTAATCCTTCAAGGGTTACTGCTCCCAAGCCTGATTCCTTGACTTTCAATGTTATACCAGATCAACCTGTCATCGTTGTCACGGACGTATCGCTGCCACAAGGGGCCATAATGGTCTTAGATGGGGAGATGAAACGATTCAGTATTACCGTGAGAAATACTTCAGAGACGACCGCCGTGGACTTTGTGCATATCTCCTTCCAGGATACGGCAACCGCTGCGATACAAGCTGCAATCTCGAATCGAGACCTTCCAGCTGTTGAACTTCATGAGCTTGAAACGCAGCTTGCGCACTTTCCCTCGCTCAGGTGGCACAAAAATCAGGATGAAGAAGCCATTATAATTAATCCAGGTGAAACTGCTAGCTTCGAGATCGAAGTGATTGGTCGTACACAACTTACAGAAGCTCTTATTCAGCTGGATTATGCCAATCTTGGGAAACGTCGTTCCGAAGTGAGCGAGAGATTCTTCACTCGGCAGATCTCGGTCCCCATTTCAATCACTGTCAACGCGAGCGTGCAACTCCAGCGTTCGGATATCGTATCACTTCCTGGAGATTTTGCGTGGTCAAACCCCAACAGTCAGACAGGCCCCACCGTCACATCACCTCTGGCCATTATTTCCCCATCCTCGATACTCTCCAAGCAGCACGATACCCACTTCCAGATATTCCTACGCCATTCACGACTGCATGGCTATGGCGATGAATACTGCATGCTTCTTCTTGACCTCCGTAACTCATGGCCCAATCCACTCCACATCTCCTTACAGATTCGCCCAACTTCCATTGAAGATGAGAATGAGGAGACGTGGGGGAAAGCTTACACGGTCAATGAAACCATCCAGCCAGGGCACATCAATCGAGTCGTTCTTATCCTTCCGAAGATCTACCTGACAGATCCATATGCTCCCGTACCTTCTCTCAACCCAGCGAACCAGCGCCAGTTTGTTGTCAGTACAAGTAAAATTTCGCCTGAGATTGAGCGGAGCAATAGAGAGGCGTTCTGGTACCGCCACGAAGTGCTCAAACTGATCAAAGGTACATGGCAAGAGGAAGGTCAAGGACGCCATGGCAATTTGGACCTTCGCTCCATCCGTTTCTCACCTCGTATGGTCGACGCTGTGAAACTAGACGACCTGATGTTCGAGATGATGGTTTTACCAGACAATCGTAAAGATGACAACGAGGGCTCCGTGCAGCAGCTCAGCCGATCCAGATTCCTAGTCCAGCCTGACGAATTTCTTTCGCTCCATGTCAAAATCCACAACCGAAGCTCCAAACCAATCCTCCCCCTCTTGCGACTCCAACCCCATTTAGCCGGCCTCCCACACAACATCGCTCTCGATCTCGACAAGCGCTTTTCGTGGAGCGGCGTTCTGCAGCGCCGTCTCCTACCCATCCAACCAGGGCAAACGGTCGAGTCTGAGCTCGGCATCACGGCGCTTAGTAGTGGCGTCTTCGAAATCGGCGTCACCGTAGACGAAGTCGAGTTAGCAGCTACGGAAAGTCCAGGACAAGGAAGACCTAGGAGCGGCACAGGTATATTGCAGGCCCAGGTATTAGGCGAGCCGAAGCTGCGCTCGTGGCATCCAAAGGAACCGTGTACGATTGTAGCAAGAAGGGTTGATGAGGTATGAAATGGTAATGTCATGTGATGCGATGCTGTGTATAATGAGGGTCGGTGTATGTGAGAGGTCTATATATACCTGGATAGAATCAAGCTGTTGTATTTATACTTCTTCGTTCTTCCCTTCGTTGTGGTGAAGACGATGATGATGATCTAATGCCGGATACATTATCTGACATCAAGGATTGGGTATATCTAAGTGAACAATATTTGCTTGCATCGTATCAACATTAAATGCGCGGTATCAGTTAGAGAAACCAGATTTTGAATAGTTGCTCAAGACGAACCAACGGGCAGTCGCCTCTCGGGCGCTCTTGCCCAACGCACGCTCTTGGCATTTACTATAAAATCACCTCCCTCTCTTCTTCCCCCGAATGCTTCTTTCACACAACCTTACAATTTCGAAATCGTCTACAACCCCCACCATCAGAGTCATCAACCTGTTTACACTATGGCCCGCACGAGTCGCCACCTCCGTACGAAGCAGAAGAAGAAGCTGGGGAAGAGAACACGGGAACAAATAAGGGCAATTGCCCCCATTTACCTGATTGTTCAGCAGCCGGCATTGTTCGTTACACCCAACAGTTGCGCTCAGCCGGCTGCATACAACCCTCCTCCACAACTTGCTGGATACGACCCTTACCAGTCCTACCAAATTTCCAGTACACTGCAGCCTCAACTCCAGCCTCAACTGGCACCCGGTCTATCCTACAACCCTTACCAAAGCACGACCCAACCTATTCCATCCTATAATGCTTACCAACCTGGATGGTATGGACAGCGCGGCAGTGCACCGCAGCTCTCACAACTAGGACACGGTCCATCTTATAACACCCATCAATTTGGAAGTTATGGCCAGTTCTCCAGCGTACTACAGCCCCAGCCCCAGCCATCGCGCAGCCTTTACGGAAATATCTCCCAGCCTATTCCATTCTACGGTGCTTATCAGCCTGGTGTGTATACACAACACCCCAACGCTCCGCAGCCGTATCAAGCCTATAGCGCTCCCCAGTCTCGGGTTTATTCTCCAGGTACACCGCAACCAGACACATCCTACAACTATCGGCGGTTTGGTGGGTATTGATCTTATTAAAGAGGCAAGGCACCAGGGGCAAGAGAACAACCGTTTCTCTTATGAATCCTAATGCATGGCCGAACTTCACACATTTTTGGAGCAAACATCTCATACAAAGCTTCACAGTTCTCGTTTTATGGCCCGAGGACTCAAAATGATTACCTGGCTTGGGTTCTCCGTGCCAACAGAGGGGGTCATACATTAGAGATGAGTGGCTTCACGTAGCGAATGGAGCAAATGCACAGGCTCAAGTACAGTAGTTTTTATAGATATGTGGAATGGAGAGTGGTTTCAATATATGCTTGTACAAACAAAACTCCGATTTTTACGGGCCCATTTTCAAGTCCTACGTTCGAGTGTCTCAGAAATCTCCCAAGTATGTATATCATTTTTCGAGATTTTTAACATGCGAATAAGAATGCGAAAGTGGTTATATGGGTATGAGGTTGATCTGAAGTACATTTTCATCTCCCGCAGTACCATATTCACTCATAGGTACACAGTGCTGACGGCCCAAATGCTGAGCTTCAGTGGGGTTGTGCCGCTCCAGAGCATACTTCCTGGTCATGTGCCTCTTCCTCCAATCACTCTCAAATTGCGTGATTAATAATAATGTCTGTACTATATTATGCGCCTACCATGTACTTGGCGTCTCTGTGGTATCCTTCCAACGCATTGTACACCATAATGCCTTCTCATCAGTCAGTATTTGTGTAATTAATCTCCATTAAACAGGAGGTGATTGGAGTATCTGGCGAAAATTCAAATCAGCTTCGTGCTACTGATTCGTAATCACCTTCTCCACTCACCTGTACACGTTTTCCTTGTAAGACCGTGACTCAGAAAGCTGGTATAAAAGAGAAGTTCTTCACAACCATCAACTACACTTAACCACACTCTTCACACCAACACAAATCCCTTCTTGACATAACAAACATGGCTGGAAATACAGCATCTGCTTCCTTCCCCATGTTGCCTGTCGAACTGAAGCAGAACATCTTCAGCTATGTAAGTAGCTCTCGATGGTGAAATGAGCATAGTTTAGAATGCTAATTGACGCCGTAGGTCCGGGCGCCCCGGGATCGCAGTGCAGCCCGGCTTGTGAGTAGGGACTGGAAAAAGGCCTCGGATCCCGTCTTCTGGAGGGAAATTAACATTTCTAAGTCCAACACTCAACCAGAAGCATGCAATGTTATTCGAAAGAGTGGGTTATTAAGTCTAGTCCACGATCTTTTCATTCATGACTGGCTCTCAGATGCAATAACGGAGCAAAAGGGGAATGGATTCTTCCGTTTTTGCACACATGGACAACTCACGAAACTACGCTATGAACGTGGAGTAAACGTGGTCGGGTTAACGTCCATGCTCGAGCAAAACCCAAGACTCCAGTCGTTGATGATGATGGCGGACGCGTATACATATACCCGTGGCAAAGAAGGGGACAGTGATTTCCAAAAACTCGCCGACGCAGTATCACGATGTAGAGAACTGACAGATTTCCATCAATCAGGCTACAGTATAAAAGATATGAGGACAATGCTCCATGCAATATCCGATTTGCCGAAGCTGCGTCGCGTGTCTTTCGCTTTAGAAAGGGATTACCTTGACTTAGATGATACTCCGGCGCTAGAGCGATCCATGAACTTGGAGTACCTGAACGTGGAGAGACTTTCCAGAAAGTGTCTATCTGCCCTCGGACTAGATTTCAATTTCGGAGATTTCTATCTTGATGGCCTCGTGAACCTTGGAAATCTCAAAGTCTTGAAGTTGTACGACCTATATTCGTGCACTGAGGTACTAAAGTACCTAGCTACGTCACTTTCATACTTGGGTGAGGGCACAGCGTTGAAAAGTTTGGAGATGACAAGCGAATACGATTGCGATGAACGGTTAATGGATGCTGTGGAGAAAACCATCACGTCGTTCCGCGGTTTGGAAACCTTGATAATCGGAATAGTTGGGAAAGCCAGACCCCGACCGATTAATCGTTCCTGCGTCGAGCATCATGCATCTACGTTGCTACACTTCTGTCAATTCCAGTGGAAAGAAGACCTTGTTAGTCACTACTGCTTGGCGGACATTAGTTCGATCTTGGAGGCGTGCAAAAATCTTAGCACGCTGGCTATTCACCTTCCGCCTTTCAAACTTTCTAGGCCGTCCGAAAGAGAGTCGAGAGTATATTCACAGCCCAACTTGAATGTTGAGCTGAAGCAGTATATTGTAAGTACATAGGTAAACTCTTTGTATATATGATCTAATAGCTTCCCAGGAGACAATTGCAAAGCATAAGAAGCTACGTGCACTTCGTGTGTTGAACCACTCATGCCCAGACAAAACAGCCACTGAGTATAGGTCCTTTTATTATACAGAACACAATGAGCACTTTTCAGATACTTGGGGTTTGATATACAGGGAGTTCGCATGCAATATGGTTGAGCATCTGGGGCTGCACGGATCGTCGTTGCAACTACTTTGCCTCACACCCTTTCATAATGGTACTTGGCAGGGACCTTCGGGAGCCGATCAGGATGGACAATGCCACCCCAACTACTACTTTACTTGTAGTCGGGTGGGTAGTCCTTCAGATCGAGAGCGGCTGATTGCAGTGCCGTTCCCAGAGGCGCCTTGCGAGTTGCCGAATCTGGAGCTCATGTTTCGAGATTTCACTCAACCTGACGAAATCTACGATAGTGAACGTTACAGGAGATCACCCAGGCATAAGACATCATCATGATCCTGGGACACTCGAGCGAATTCTCGGACTTTTTATCAATGTATGAGGATGTAGGGTGAAAGTTAGGGCTATTTTGAGAGGAATTGGCAAATAATGCAGTGTTTTCGGTTTGGTCATCATGTCTTGCTATTGTCCGTCCTCTTTCCCTTCGTGATCGTTAAGATCACTATTAGTGTCTGCCACAGGTTCTAGCCGCGATGGAGAATTAAGACAGGTATAATCAACTCCAAAAGTATTTTAATTAAGTGTTTTGAATCTGGAGTCTTTTCGTCGAGCAATTATCTCCCAAATTACGTCCATCGAATGTATTTTCGTCTTCGCAATTGATTGGTGTAATCAGTCACGGTATAAACACTAATTTTGATCTCAGGTAACGTCCTTGGCTGGACGAATACAAGTATAATCAACTCTCAAAGTATTGTTAATTACGTGTATTCAATCCCAATTCATCTTATCCATTAATTACCCCCAAAATATGTCTATAGACAACGCAGGAAGAGAAGAGATCAATGATTCTACGTGCCTACATACCGCGCTGATTAAAACAGGGTAGATTCTATTCCCTCCATTGAAATCTCGTGGCATAGGACGTTTAGGATTTTCTGCCCATGAACTTGAAAACATTACAAACTTCTCGGGGGAATAGTCAGATTCATACAGACCTAACTTTGCGATTTACCCTCACTAGAACCGGGGATGGCCGGTCAGTAAAATATAATCAACTTAATCATTTCATTTGAACATTCATGTATACACAGTGACTTAATGCTACATTTTCCAACACAATCTTCCCATCCCCAACAGCCTCGTGTTCCTATTTCTGATGTAGTCTGCACGGGCCAATCAGCTTTCATGGCAGTACGTCATCGCCAAACCATCCTCCTGAGAACCATCCTTCAACCTCTCCATATGGCAATGTTACGGCGTCGAAATTTATTGTATCATCAGGCTACAGCGAGTAGATTCGTACGCATGGATATTCTCATCTCATATTCATTACAGGTTGCGCTGGAGTCCTCAGGTCCCAGTTGCATAGTACCACTGAACTTCGCAGTGTTCGTGAATTGCATGGATGCGATAGCTCGGGATCTCGATTGAAGGATCACAGGCTTCACAGCCTAAAACGCATCGACAAGGATTTCCCGTCTTCTCATTTCAGCTGCTCAGCCATCAACGCATGGAGACAGTCGTTTCTACTGAACGCCTCGCTTAATTAAGCCACCTACGATGGAGCGGTTCTCAACCACATGCACACCACAACACGTTAGATTGGGATTTGTCGAACTAAAATAACATGGGATTCTTTCTCGGGGCACAGCAATTGGTGAAGTGATCGACGTAATCCCAGCCAAGTGAGGAGAGGTCGTTATGTGCATATGTAGGCAGGGATGCGACCTCAAACAAGGTTATACGGCTATGACATCACCTACGGGTTCCGTCACCCCAACCTCCTTACCTGCTTTTTAAACCCACACACACGGCCACATCTCTCCCCAAAAGCTATTCTTCCCTTCACTCGCCTAGCTTTCCAGTCCCAGGCGTCTCGGTTTGTGGCCCTGTATAACATATTCTGCTTCCATCTCTTTTCCGTATTTACGATATACCCTTTACGAACACTTCTGCTCTCACCAGGCTACTTAATACTACAACATGCAGTCAGCTATGCAGGAAAAGCCGCTCAATGAGTATGTTTCACCCCAAATCTCACAAAATTATCAATCATGCTCACAATTGCAGGCTCCTCTCCCGCTCCATGGTCGACATCTATGTCGGACCTGAGAACACCCACTGGATCCTCCACGAGAAGCTCCTCTGTTACCACTCCCCTTTCTTCCGCAACATCTTCTACAAGAAAGACTCCAACACCAGTTCCTATGGTCTCCCCGAAGAGGAGGATGTAACATTCAAGACTTTCGTCGGGTGGCTCTACAGCACTTCTCTCCCCGTTCCCCGTGAGGAAGCCGACCTCTCTGTTCTCTTCGACCTCTACCTCCTCGCCGAGAAACTTCAAATCCCCGCCCTTATCGCCGACGTGCTACAGGTAGTGCGCGAGTGGTACAAGTACTCCGACACCTACCCCGGTTTGAGGAGAGTGCAATACATCTACGCCAACACGGAGGATGGCAGCCCCATGAGGCACATGCTTGTACACAGCGTTGCACGCTTGATGGTGTTGGAGAAGGGCATCCCACCACACTGGGACAAGGCACTCCGCAAGAATGGTCAACTTGCTGTTGATATCATCAAGGCTATCCAGGACTGGAGGTTGAGCGAGGACGTTGTGCCTGACTCGCGCGACGACCCTGCTGAGGCTGAGGAACTTATCGATGTGGACGAGGAGCTTGGCGACAATGAGGAACAGGGTGAGGGCGATGTTGAGGCCGGAGGCGAGGCAGATGTTGAAGATGAGGCGGATGAGCCGGAGGCGGAATTGTCAGAGGACAACACCGTGGTCGATTCGCCTGTGCAGCAGCAGCACTCAGTTTCTCTCAAGGACACCAAGAGCAAGGGTGATTCTCTGGCAAAGGACTTCAAAAAGATCAGCTTGCAGGCCGTTCCCAACGGCATCACGAATGGCGACTACGGCACTCTTCACTAAACGATCGAACAACGAAAAACGATCATCTCTCTTCGGATCTAGTTTGCAAAATTCATTTTCACGGCAGCGAAACGGCGCTAGGATTTCACATGGTTGCTTCTTCCAGTTACGTCAATATTGATTTTCGGCCGGGCTTAATGGCTTGAGTATGTTTTTTTTCTTCTTCTCTTTCTTGGGTAATCTTTTTTACGTGTATTGTACTACCTAGTCATCTATTCTTTCAAAGGTCCCCCGACCGAGGCCAAAAAACTAGCACGAAAACGCCTCCGCAATGGAACAAAAATTGTCAATCTATTGATTGTCTCTTTGCCTGGTTCCACTCGTGCATGCTCTTCCAATAATACACCACTCCGCATCATGTCTCCTTCCCATTCTTTACGGTCGCACAGGGGCGTTAGCAAGTTCATGCGCTGCAATGGTTCACAACAGAACGATCAGCGGTAACACAAACGTATCGATTATGTACGACGATTCTTATACAGGCGATATCACCCAATCCGGCTACCTATGGACCCTACAATATTCCCCCTGTCACGTCTTCCTCAATCAAACAAGACATAATCACCCATTGAGCCGCTGCCCTGCACCAACCAATCGTTCCCCAACGCGTCCTCAATTCCGCCACACACATGCCCAACCCCCACAAAAAAAACGTCTCCAGCCACGCGAAACACCATGTTACCATGCACGACCACCGTACCGTCACGTCCACGTCGTACGAATGCTCGCATGTATCGAAACAGCAAGCCATGCTGTGTAGCGTGTGCATTGATGTAGGTACCTATTGATCTCTGATGTCACTCACTCATTCGTTACCATCCACTCGTCCTGCAACACAAGTGTGAACACGGCGAGGAGCGTGGAGCGGGACCGATTGGATTATGGAAGTGTTGTGGGGTGAGGTGGGTAGGGTGGCACGTGATAATACCCGTTTGTTGACTGTCTCCAGATGTCCTACATACAGGTAGGTACACTCCTACATACGTAGGTATCAATGATATATACACGACATCAATACTCATGAAAAGAATTCTTCAAAGACGTTCATCGTCGTTACCGTTCTTGGAACAGTACCTCCAATACCTCCTCATCAACCATCACCCAGCGCCCCCTCTCTCCCCCTAAAAAACACAAAAACACAAAAGGAAAGGAAGGAAGAAAATACCAAGTTCCCCACCAGTCACACCGTGAAAGGAATCAATCGTATGTATGTAATCAAACATCAACATCTGTAAAGAGAAGCAACGGGTAGGAGAAAATACATGCCTAACATCCATACCCCAACAACCAAAACAAACTACCATCACCTCCGGTAATAGATGCGTATATATTAACGTATACAAGACTGTAGGTACATATCCATCAATCTCACATACATACGTAAACCGCAAAGTGTTTAAGCCAAATCCAAAATTGTTTTCAAGGCCCATTTACGTACGTATAGCGTTATAGTACTTAGAGGTAGGTATGTAAGGTAACATGTATGTAAGTGATCCTAAGTCAAGGCAATCCATTAATCTACCCCAACTGGACGAAAATATACGAAGGGAAGGATGAGATAAGACATATATTTTATACATGCCCATGTGTAGTCCCCTACATGGGGGGGGGGACCCTACTCTAGGTACCTGAATCGCGTAAATGTGAGCGTAAACGTGAGGGTTGGTTCGTGTCTATATTTATAGTTGTACATACACTACCTATGTACCTATTCTTCTTCTTTCTTCCTCCGCATTGATTGCTTACAATAAGATTCGCGCGGTTTATTTAACTAACATACCCTAGGTACATAATTAATGTACCATGTTACCTACTCTCACAATAAATACTGTTCTCCACATTTCCCATTTCTCTTTTCTGAGAAAAAAAAAAAAAAAAAAAAAAAAAAGAAAGGAAGGATTCACGCAACTCTTACACTACCGAGGCCCCCCGACACCCACCACACCTACCA
>JAMAHW010000024.1:0-103887 GCA_023627715.1 Periconia sp. R9002 | reverse complement strand
CATAATAATTGTACAATTTTACCTACTCAAAAAATAAAAACTTTACACAAAATTTCCCATTTCTATTTTATTAAAAAAAAAAAAAAAAAAAAAAAAAAAAAGACAGGAAGGATTCACTCTACTCTTACTCTACCGAGGCCCCGCGACTCCCACCTCACCTACCTACATAGCCGACAACGCACGTGCACTTCGGAGTTGGACTTAGCACTATCGGACATTGGGCACAGACGCTCTTAAAAGACTTTACTTTTTTTTTTTTTAGAAAAAGACATAGAGAGAAAGCTTAGGGCAACGCGAATGCTGACATGTGTAGGATTTGCGCGCTACGGAGAAATAGAAAAAGAAGAAGAAAAGTACGAAGGATTTTTTTTGCTCAATAGGTTAATAGTGTGCATTGTTTTTTTGGGTATGTAGGTGTCACTAGGTGAGGTTAGTGAAGCAATCCTATAGATGGACGTAGAATAATTCGGAACAGACATTGTGTCGACGTTGAATGACGAGAACATAGCAAGCACATGCAAGAGCAGATTGATCGTGATGGCAACAAAAAAAAGGTGGTGAACATTGGTCAAACAAGAATTTCGCAACTAAAAACACTCTCGAGCCCCTCATCCCCCTCTCCCAACCAATAATCCCATCGACGATTCCCTCCCATCCAAAACCCCCGAATCCAGCCCCCCTTTCAACTCAAACATATGAAACAAATATTAACGCCGCCCTAGTTGTCGGCTGGAATCCCAGCTCGACCAAAGAGAAGAATTGTAAATAGAAAAAAAAAAGTAAATGGTTCCAAAATAACGTAAGATAGCGATGGTCGAGAAGTTGATAAAAAAAATGGCGCGAAAAAAAAGGTATTGAGCTCGAATTAGACAAAAGAAGTGGGTGGTGTAGTAGAAAACGTCTTTGCTGCGGCGGTGAAAAAAAAAATGTAGTAGCGTCTAACCTGCGGACACTTCTCATACAAGCGTGAAACACGGGTGTCTCAGGCAGGCAGTAAGCGTATCGACAAGAAGAAACTAAACCCAATACGAGCCGCGTCATGAAGCCATCATGGGAACAGAAAACATCAACAATCCATTTCTTCGTCCGTTGCGTTGGTGGACGTGGAAAAAGTAGAAGATAGAAATGTGAAGAGTCGAACAAGAAAAAAAAAAGATATTGGTGACCATGGAAGAATCCGAACGAGCCCTATTAGATTGCCGGCGCTTTTTTGAGGATGGTATATCAAGGAAATAAGATGCGCGCGTGCGAAGGTGTTGCGAGAATAGTGAAGTGTAACATCGACGACTATTGAAAGGTAATATGGCTGTATCGTGCGCAAAAAGCGGTGCCACGGATGCAGGAAAGTTGGCGGACAGAATCGAAATACGGTACGAAGCGGAACTGAACATAGCAAATGCAAGCGAAGGGCGTGTCCGTAGACAACGATCCATCCCGAACTCCCTAGCGAGGACCTATTGTATGACCGATATATGATGCTGGAACAAGGCCGAAGCCAGACAATTTTTACGAATGGAACAGATCCCAAGCTCTTGCGCACAAGCCAATGAATTCCTCCTTCTTCTTGCGCTGGGTTTCGGGGGTATCACGACCCTCTCCAAAGGGACCGGTGCGTGGCTGCTGGCGTCCGAGCGGGGGAGTTCCCATGTCGCGCTCATATTCCTCTCGTGGGCGCCTTCGCGAGCTGCCACTGCGGTGCAAGTCGGAGGTGGGCATGTAGGACGATGATGCGTTCTTGTTGGGCATGGGGGAGGGAGGAGTCGGGGGCTGGTGTCCGCCGTAGTGAACAATGCGGGGGAGGAGATCCTCGCGACCACCAGAGAGAGACTGAACGGCTTCCTCGGCGGACTTGTACTCGCGTGGGCGAGACGTCAATGGACCCTGCTGCTGGTGATGGGGAGGGAATCCAGGCGAAGGCAGCGGCGGGGGCTGGTTCGAATGCGACGAGGTGCCGGGGCTGTTGTTTCCGTAAGGATGGCGGGAGGTGCCCAGAGGCTCCGGGAAAACGTCCGCAATGGGTGGCAGTCGGTTGTTCGTCTGCTGTGCCGGAACATGGTGGATGTGCGACGAGTGAGAGAGGTTGGATGGAGCGTTTGCAATCTGTCGTGATGGGGGCATGTTGCGCAAGCCGGTGAAGGACTGGTTGATGGGGGCAGACTGGATCACACGCTCGTTGGCGAATTGGGAGTGGGATGGGGGCGCGATGGAAAGACCGGGTGGGGGGCCCTTTCTCCTGGCGGTGGTGGGTGTCTTGATGGGACGGCCGAATGGGCTGGCATCGGTAGCTCGAGGGGTGCTGTCGTCGTCTCCAGCGCCGCTCTTGCCAGGGCCAGTTGAAGGACCGCCGGGACCGTTCTTCTGGCGAGCCTCGATGATCTGCCTTTGTCGCTCCCTCACATCCATGCTCTTGTGAAGCTGCTCACGCATCGAAGGGTCGTTGGTGTGGAAGCCCGGGGACAGGCAGGCGAGGCCCATGTCGTTGGCGGTCAAGGGGCCGGCGGGCCTCGCGGTGAGGGCGCCCGAGGAGTGGACAATGTTGTTGGAGGCGGAGAGATCGAGACGTCGCGGGCGGTGTCGCGAGGTGGTCATGTCGGGGGACGAGGGCTCCTTCTTGACGACAATCTTGGGAGCGGTGGTGGCAGCTTGGGGGCCGCGAGACCTAGTCGCAGACTTGCGGTTAGAGGAAGGACCGTCTCTTGAGGTTGGGGGAGACATGGGAGTGGTGGTGGGACTAATAGAAGAAGAAGGGTGTCTGATGGAAGAACGAGACGACGAAGACTTTTGAGCAGACATACGAAAGTGGTGAGCGCTTGCCCTCCGCTCGCTGGTGGGGTACGGAGCCATCACTGGAGGAGGTAGGTGAAGCATTGTTGTCCGATACCCTATGTTGCGAAGCTTTGGAGTTGGGCGTCACGATGATGGGGGAAGAAGCAGAAGCAGAAGCAGCGGCGGTGGAGGGCGCAATGGCGGCATATGTTCTCGCGGGCTGGGGATGGTCCAAGGTGGCAGGCGCATGGGGCGCCGGGACCGGGGTTTGAGCAACAGCGGTTGTCATGGCTGCTGGCGGAGTGGTGAGGGGTTCGGTGGGAGAGTTGAGATGAGAGGAGTGGTGGTGAAGCAGGGACCGTGGAGGGTCCGCTACACTACGTGTCGAAGGATAGGGTCAGCTAGGCAGGATTAGAGGACGTGCAACGAGGGGCGTCGACGCAAGCAAAAACGATGCGATGCGATCAGCAATGGCGCAGTCCCAGGTCCCCTCTTGGTCTCCGTAATTGTAGCAGGCCAGTGCGCGGCCGACTGGCTCTTTTTTTTACTGTACTGTAACAGCTAAGAGCAGCAGACTGAGCAAGGGGGCGGGGGGAGTAGGAGTAGGAGCAGTAGTAGTAGCAGCAGCAGCAGCAGCACTGCAGCAGAGTGGGAACGCAACGGAGAGTGGAAAAGGTTTGAAGGGGCCCGCGGTGGGGGGTTGGTAGGTAAGTAGGTAGGTGGTAGGTGGAAGAGGGAGGGAGAGAGTAGAGTGAGTAGAGAGAGAAAGAATGAATCTTTTGCAGGCACACCCACACCTACCACACACACACACACAGATGAGTCCAGTCCGTCAGTCAATGTTTCCGGTCTCACACACACTCACACACACACACAGAGAGATTGTCTTGTCAGGTCCCGACGGTGGTCGCGGACTAGTGACTGGCGGACAGGAACAGAGACCCGACTCGACGCTGGCATGGCATGGATGGATTGGGTATTGGGACAGGACAGGACAGGCTGGGGCTGGGGCTGGGGCCCTGGTCGGCACCAAGCACGGTAGACTGACTGACAGATTCCGTCTCGTTTGGGATTGAATACACGCGAGCACGGCTGGAATTAGCTGGGGATAGCCCAGCATAGCCCGCCATAATTACCGCCTACAATATTCTGTCCTGAATCATCGCAAATTGGGAACGAACCTACCTAGGCCAAAGTAGTAGCCTAAGTAGTATTGTAGTAGTCTAGTCCAGGCCCACATCCTCTGGAGCTGCCGTTTTGCATCCACCCACGCGGGATGCCTAGCTAGGTAGCTGGCTGACATGGGATGATGGATGATATGGTAATGCACTGCCGTCTCACCGTTCAACTTGCCCAAGCATGCATCAGCAAGACTGACTGTTGAAGATAGGCAGTAGATGTCGAGGAATAGAGGCAGGTATGGTATGGTATAGAGAGATATGATACGGTACGGCACAGTCAGCGACTATCGAGACGACGCCCGCCCGGCTGCAGGCAGGCCAATGTCGCACCTGGATTGCCAATAAAGGCTCCATTGCCCCGTCGCCGGCCAATCACAGCCCCCACAGAGGCTAGGCGAGTGCGTGGGTGTTTCACAAGTCAACCAACCAAGTGGCTCCCGGGCGCCAAAGGGTTTGATCACCTCACACCTCTCCTTCCACCTCCGTCCGTCACCCCCCCCCTCCCTCCTCGAAACACTCGTCCGCAAATTACCACGACGATGCGTTTCAGCCTCCTTCTCACTTGGGCCTTGTTTCCTAACCATCCCAATCTCTTTCTTGTGCTGTTTGTGTTTCTTGTCCTCGTCATCTCCCCTCTTGAAACTCGTCTAGGGCATTGCACCCGTTCCCTTTCATCAACATGAAAACACACCGTATACAAGTACATGAATGTGATGACCACTATGGAAGGATCTGCTCTCGTTGCCGACGAGACAACAGAACTCAACTGTTACCGTTGCGCCACGCTGTATGTCGGGGCAGATTGCGCAAAATGCAAGATGCAAATGCCAATGCAAAGCTAAAAGCAGCAAAGCATTCATTCATTCATTCCATGAAGGATTCCGTCTGAAAAGCGAAACCGGCGCTTGCTTCCTTCCTTCCTTCCTTACATTGGATGGACCGACCCACTGCCGCCGCCTATCCCATCTTATCCTCCTCATCACATCGATCCATCCTATATCTCATCTCCTCATGGCAATACAATAATAAAATAACCCCGTCCCAAGGTACCGTGTGCCAGAAATAGCCCCCTATAGCTATAACGCCGCGCCACCTAAGCAACCCAAGTGTATAGCATGTACAGCAATGCCCGGTCCGTTTCCCATGATACCGATGCTTCGTTATTGCTCTGGCTGCAAGTAAAGTAGCTAGCTTAGCTAGCGACACCGACACGACTGACGCGCCGCTCGGAAACGCCGTGCGCGCAAACCTGCAGCCATGCACGCTGCCTGCAGCTTGCCTGTCTCTGTTGTCGAATCTCGAGAGAGGCCAGCGACGGGGGGCGGGTCGGCTTGGAGTATTTCCGTCCCCCTGTCCTGTCCTGCCCACCAGAACCATTGATCCAACGAACCATCCCCTCGCTTGCGCCGCCCCGCAAGGCTGCCATTGAGATCCAAAAGTCCACCAACAAATGTCTCGGCGGACACTTGCCAACCTATGCATGTGATCTAGCTAACCAATCTGCAACACCCCGAGGCCAATTTTTTTTTTTCTTTCAAACGAGCAACCGTCTGTCGCAAATGCCCATTCCTCTCCACTTAGCCACTGGTTCACGTTCAAACAAGTAACCCAGCTTGCTCCCTAATGAGCCGCTCTCACCCACAAACTCCACCTTGGCCTCGCCTGACCTGACACCGAACAGCATAACTAACCCTTCCTCCCGTTTCGATAGTTCCCCTCTGCTATTGAGGGAGATGTGATACAGACCGCCTCCTCCTTCTCCACTGCGGGGTTGGGTCTGAGATCTCGACCGCCAAGAGGGCGAGAAGAAGAAGGAGAAGAAGAAAAGGAACCACCGAACGGAAAAATTGGGCTTGGTGTTGGTGTCGGTGTGGTGTGAAACGCTTCAGTCATACTTGCATATGATTAGTACCTATGCAATGCGGTTGGTTGGTTGGTCGGAACGAAGCGAGACGTTCGTTCTCAGAAATGCACGGAAGGAATTAGGCATTACGCCAAGTAGAGGTGAAGGCATTACCATACAGAACATGCGTACTGTTTCTTAGATCTCTTGATATGCAGCAATCCCAACCTGCAATCATCTCTCCAAAGTAATCAATCATCTCGTCCACACCCTTTTCTCCTTCGCTTTTCGTAGTCATTTACACTCATGATGATTTCCCACTTAATCTACCTACCTATCTCCCCTCTCACCTTACCTAAGCACACATCTACACATCTACACATCATCCCCCCTCACCCTCCCGCCTGTAACTACAACCACAACTACACAAATACAAACATCACTATCGCACACAACCTCCCCCCTCCCTACCTATCAGCCCCCTAAACCCCTCCAACCTCCAGCCTCCCTCACCACTTATCCCCTCTAACATCCCTATCGTTGCCGCATAAATCCATCCAATCCCAAATAAGTCCACACACTATCCCATATCAACACAGCACAGTACAGCCGTACCTAAACAAGTCTATACACACCATTATTAATATATACCACGTCTTTTCCCTATCTATACCTCTATGTCTGTATGTATCAATCCGTACCTATTAATACTTACTACCTCCACCTTCCCATTTACCCTTTCCCCCCCTCAATCCACCCTCCTCTACCAGTCCGGTAGCAGATAGTATAAAACAGTACATACAATGCAAATACAACAAAAAAAATTATAAACACCTCAGCTAGTTACACTAATCAATTGCTGCGAAGAAGAGAAACACTTTAATATAACAAATACCTACATAGACAAAAGAAGGGTGGTGGTGGGCTTTACTACAAATATTTCCCCCTTTTCTTTCTTGACTTAAGGAGTTTTTTTTTGGAATGAGGCGGTATGGAGGTATGTATGGATGGATGGTGCGAGAGCTGGACTGGATGAATTTTTCGTCGGCGTGTTGGGTTTGGTTTGGTTTGGTTTGAGGAGGTGAGGGTTGGTTGGTTGGTACGATGGGATTGGATAGGATAGGGTAGGTGGGGGAAGTAGGTAGGTAGTAGTAGGTGGATGGAAGGAGCGGGTAGATATGTATAGGTACTCTTAAAAGAACAGCCACAAACATTACTAACGACGACAGACTTCGTTGCAACGATGAAGGTTTACCATCCATATACTTAACGCGATTTAGGTTGGTAGGATATAGCTACCCTTAAAAGAACAGCTACGAACATTAACAGCAAACGACGGGCTTTGCTGCATAGATAAAGGTTTATGTAAGTATATACTTACGCGATTCATGCTAGTAGGTAGGCGACTATATATAAAAACGTCTTGCCTTAATGTTTTAGATTACTACATACCTTGAGTACCTACCTGTATGGTGGGGTTTGGCCAGGCGTAGATAGATAGATGCGGATAAGAGTTTTGATTGGGAGGAGGTTACTTACTTTTTCTGGCGTGTTTGTGTTTTTTTTTGTTTGCTTTTTTGTTTTTTGTGGGGGAGCGGTGGTTTGGTCAGAAGGTAGGTATGTATGTATCAAAACACCAAACTGACCCGTCCGCCTATTTCACCGCACATCGATAACACTATGTGGAGCTTCCAGCAACTTCGTGCAATCCCTTTGCATCGAAATTCGTTCCACAAGCGCGGCAAACAATCGTTTCGCTACCGAACAGTGAATGACGAGCCAAAACAGTGCCTCCCTCACATCCCAGACCGAGTATACAAGACGGTAGCAAATCCTTTCACCAAGCGGCGAAAAGAATTCGTCCCATCGGCTGGACAGCAAGCTATTGTTCAAAAATGCCGCACTCACAATGTTGTTGTCTCGGCTCGCCCAGGTACAGGAAAAACAGCCACAGCTGAAGCCATCGTTGCCGCTTACCCAACCGAACTGCACACCATCCTGCTTTACAACAAAGCTCTACAGATTGACACAACCGCTCGCCTAGAAAAATATTCTAATGCCGATGCCTCCACGTTCCATGGAATGGCTGGTCAACTGTTCGGCACTGTCGTGTTCAATGACACTGTCCTCCGAGCCCTCAGAGAAAAACGAGATACTCCAGTCTGGACAGGCAAGCCATACCAGAGGATAATTCTAGATGAGCTACAAGATTGCACAGACGACATATTCTGGCTCGTATGCTCATTCATATCCGCTGTAACGAATGCCGCGCAGGGAAGGCCCCCCCAAATCGTGGTTCTTGGGGACGAGCGACAGGCCATATATGGATTCAGAGGCGCTGATCCTCGCTATTTGAGCCTCGCTCCCTCTATCATGACCACGCTTTCTCCTCACCCATGGGTCCACCGTACACTGAGCGAGAGCTTCCGTCTCACTTGTGAAAATGCAGCCTTTGTGAATAAAGTCTTCCTCGGTAGTGAGAAATACATTGTTAGCTCGCGCAGAGGGCCCAGGCCAATCTATCTGCACACAAAGATCTCCAAGGTCAACGATGTCAAGCGCATCGCCCGGTATCTCCTTCCCTTTATTGAAAAGTATGGTCCTGAACAGACGGCTTTCCTGGCGCCTTCGGTGCGTTCTAATCTGCCGTTGCGACTTTTAATCAACCACCTTTCTGAAGACCATGACCTGCTCGTGGCAGAGCCACAATCAGACGACTCGCCTTTGGACGATAACGTCTTGAGAGGCAAGGCCGTTGTGAGCACGTACCACCAATTCAAAGGAAAAGAGCGTGAGCTTGTCATCGTTTACGGTGTCGATGACGGTTATTTCAAGTTTCATGCTCGGGATCTTCCCGACGACGTCTGCCCAAATCCAATCTATGTTGCTCTTACCCGCGCGCGCGAACAGTTGATTGCGTTGCATGGAAAAGGTACTAGGCCTATGCCATTTCTCGACATGGTAGAACTTGACAAGACTACTAATATCGTTCCGCTCGGAAAACCTGGGGCACTGCCCATGCCAGAAAAGTCGGACCGCCCACTTGAGCTCGGTCTACTTTTGCCAGTATCAGTTTCCGTATCCGACTTGTCTCGTCATATCCGCAGTGAGGTCCTCGAAAACATATGCACAGAGCATCTCCGAATCACCACCATCGCAGAATCACTCCCAGAGCGGCAACACATCAAAGCTCCAACCATCGTCCCTACTAACCCTGATCCCGACAAGAGACATTACGAGGCCGTCAGTGACATCAACGGGATCGCCGTGGTAGCCCACTACGAGCATACAGCATTCGGCAGTCTAACCACCCTCCAGAAGACGCAAGTCTCGCCATTCAGTAAACTCACCAACGAGACAGCTCGAGCCGTGTGGCTCTGCCGCGAGGCATGCAAATACGCAGCCAAGGTCTCGGGATACAAGCCCCGCTTCCTTCAAATGAAAAACCACGATTTCAAATGGTTTGCGTCGGGTCTAGCGGAAGCGACACAGCGTCTACAGACACAATTTCCAGAACATGCTGACCTAGACTTTGAAGTCAAATTAGAACAAAAAGAATTCACCATGGACGACGATGCATCTACAGACCAGCCACAGAGTACCAGGTTATACGGACGCGCAGACATTATCCAGTACGGCGAGCACCACACACCCGCCAATCCACCGCAAAGCAAGCACGCGAAACGAGTGCTCGAACATAAACCTTCCTCAAACGTATCGATCTGGGAAATCAAATACGTCTCGCAGCTCTCGCTCGACCACGTCGTCCAAGTCTGCGGCTACGCTTATCTCTGGTGCACACAGCACAAGCGAGAGTCTCCTCCGCAAATCATCCTCTTCAACGTGCGTGATGGCGAGAAATGGGAAATTGAGCCGCGAGGGGGTGTAGAGGGACTGAGGAAGGTGGTGGAGGAAGCTTTAATTGCGAAATATTCTGCTGCGGAGACGCTGACGACGGAGGATTTTTTGAAGAAGTGTAAGAAGACGACGGGGGAGGTGGAGAAGAACTTTGTGTGATAAGGTTAGGGAAACTGCTGGAGTTAAGTTTCATGTATTATAATGAATAATCATACATTGAATCATGATAGTAGTTGCAATTACTTATTACGAGTCTTATATACACATTATAGTGCAGATGTGTATCATTATCAATAGTTAACTACTAGTCAAAAATCCCGTCCCTCCTCCACTACCCCACAGTCTTGCTTACAACCCCATAAACCCCCACCCCCTCAAGCTCAAATATCAACCCTCCCTACCAAGACATCCCTTTTGAACCATTTCCTTCTTTCAGTCTAAATCTACATCTATGTGTGTAGGTGGCTCTCAGAGTGCCGAGTGACCTAGAAAAGAACCAAGAAGAAGGAAAAGAGGGGGGGAATGAAGGATCAATGTAGATAACATGAATGGGAATGTTGTGGGACGGCTCGCTTGCGTTCAGCGTAGAACGTTTGGAGAAGAGGAGGAGGAGTAGATGAGAGGGGGGAGGGAGGGCGAGTGAGTGGATTTTGAAGTAGGAAAAGCACTTGAGGGGGAGAGGGGAGTGAAAGGTAGGGAGGGTATATGTGTGTTGTAGTCGCGGGGGCGAAGCGGTGGAGAGTATGAAATTGGGCTCGCGAGGTTTGATGTAAGGGGTGAGGAGAAGGGGATGTGTGTGACACATGGTATTGTTGAACGAACTTGTTGCGTCGCTTTTTTCGTGTTTTTTTAACATGTTAAAAGAATACTCGGCGGCGACAAAGACTACCATGGAAACTAAGAGGGTTTTTTTGCTGATTTCCCCTTGCTCAGAATGGATATGCACATTGGTTTTATTACTATTTATAGCGCACTACAGTATAATATGCATCGATCGAAACGTCCCTTGCTCGCGGAACGTCCAGTGACTTATTACTATTCTCCGATTCTACTAGAGATGGGGGAGGGGGGCGTTGCGGTTGGGTGGGTTTTATCCGTTCACTAGAAAACACAAAGGATTCTCAGAAAACAGCTCATACTCCACTTAAAAGCATCGTCCTAACTTTCTCCTTGGCTAGATCGCAATTGCGCTTCTCATTTAATAGGAAGAAGCTTTTCCGAATAGCTTGGCGGTGTTGCGTAGTTTCTCGTACTACGAAGAGCAGACCGGATTAGGCGCGCATGGGTATTGAAGGGAGGGATCGGCAGGCTCCGAGGAGAGAATGCTCGAGAGAAAAGAAGGGAGAAGTCGTTTCGTATGTACAGTGCCCTTTTGGTACACGTGGACTGATCGGTGGTGTTCAGTGTCAAGAGGGGGTATATACTACACGCGCGCACACATACGCGAGAGAAATAACATGATAGCGATCGTGCAGAAGCGTGGCACCGTGGCCGCGGTGGGCGCCATCTTGCTCGTGTCGATACTGGTGCTCTCACTCTCGGGGCCCTCGGAATCGTACCAGCGCCTCAACTCAGGCTTGGAATCGCTCAAGGACGCCGCCCATCATGCTCTCCCACAAGAACACACGTCTGGCTCGACGTCTGGCTCAACGTCGAACGACGGCTCCCTCCACCCTGACGAAAAACTCGCCATCGTAACCTTCCTCTCTGGTACTCTGGATAAGGATGATGACTGGGAAACCGACGAGTACTTTCAAGCCACGCGCCTCCTGGCCTGGCAGGTCCTCCACAGCAACAGCACCAAGATCCGGCGTCCCGGCCTCGACTTCTACGTCGTCGTGACCCCTTCCGTATCGCAATCGCGGCGGGACCGGCTCGAACGGGACGGTGCGAAGCTGTGGCCTGTCGACTTCTTGTACGCCGAGTGGCTGCACGACACCAACCACGAAATGCGCTGGGACGATCTGATGGGCAAGCTGCGCGTGTGGCAGATGGTCGAGTATAGTCGTATACTGCTTCTGGACGGTGACATTATCCTCCTCGAGCCTCTCGACGGCGTCTTCGACGACCCTGGCGCACAGTTCCACAGGACGAATCGCTCGGTAAAGGGTCCGTTGCTTTTGCCTGAAGGCGAAGAGCCCCCCTTGCTACCGGACGAGTATGTCTTGGGCGGCACGCACGAAACCATCGGGCCCAACCACGTCTTCCCCCCGACCTTCGAGAACAACGGCCTACAGAAGTACGGATACTTCAACGCGGGGTTCTTCCTGTTGGCGCCGAATTTGCAGCTGTTTGAGTACTACACAAGGTTGATGAATACCAAGGACGGGTTCGATGCGGAATACATGGAGCAGAATTTGCTCAATCGGATCCATAGCTGGGATGGACCTCTGCCGTGGACGCTGATTGATGTGAAGTGGAACATGGTGGCCGTCACCGATGAGGATGTGGATGCAGGCATCAAGAGTATGCACCAGAAGTGGTTCAAGGATCCGACGAGTGGGAGTCGGAAGGTGAGGGATATTGGCATGAGGGTAAGGTGGGAGATGCAGGGATGGTATGATGCTATGGATCTCGTGAAACCGAAAGAGAAGGAGTCGTGAACGATGCGTGTTGTTGCTCTGTGATGTTGCGTCTGTTCGTTCTCAATCGCATTCCCAGCATTCAAATCGACGGCGTATCTGTGGATTATTGGTTGGACTGATCGATGTTGCCTGCTATCTACTGCACACTCCATTATATATTTTCTTCTGGGTGCGTTAGCAATTGTGTAGTATAATTATCTTCAGATCCAGCTGTTGTTTATCGACGGGACAGGCTTTGGTAGTAAAAGTAGAAGAACATATCCTTCTCTGTGATCTCCGAAGTCATCACATTGGGACGCTATGATTCGCAAATAGCCTTGAACTTTCTGACTTATCTCAATTGGTGCACCTGGCTGCGAAGGTTTGGTGAAAGGGTATCTGATATCATGGAAATTACTTTGAAGAAACAATGATAACCTAAATCCCACGCCGCTCGCTGGGCATATTCTTCCGCTCCTTGGCGGTCGCCTTCTTGCGCCGCCGCTCGATTGCGCGATCGCGGTCCTTCGACTTCATATTCTGGAACCGCTCCACCAACGCAAGCTGCTTTTGCTCCGACTTCTTCAGGTAGAATGGTTGCTTGCCTTGCTTGATCAACTCCCGTTCCTTCTTCTTGTGCTCGCGCAATACATTCTGCTGCTGATCCTTTCTCTCCTGCGTCTTTTGTTGTGACTCCATCGATGTCAGTTTCTTCTTCAGCTTCTCCTTGTCCGCTTCGTTCTTGGTCTTTTTGATGGCATCGCGCAGCTCTGCCATTTCCGATTTCTTGTAGTCGTCTAGGAAAGCATACCGTTTCCTGAGTGTGTTTTCGTCGACCTTGGGACCGGTTATGCTATCGAAGCGGGGGTCGCGGAAGTTTGTCTTCTTGACCTCGACTACTTTGCGCTTGCGCGGAACGGCGCGTTTGCTCGATTGGATCGCTGGTGCATGTTTGCTTGATCGGCCATGGGGTGCAGCATCAGAATCGGATGAATCGTCTTCGTCAGAGTCGTCTTCGTCCTCTGCGGGAGCGGTTTGTGGCTTGTTCGGCTTCGATTTCTTCTTCGACGGCCCTTCTTGAGCCAATCTGGCAGCCTTGATCTCCTGTAACCGTTCCCTCAACGTCTGCAGTTTATCGTCCTGTGATTTCGTCGTCTCTTCGCCGCGCTTGCGTTTCCGATTTGCTGATTGCTGCTTGACCAGCGCGTCTTGTGCTTTTGCTAGAGCACCGAATGAGACCTTGCTCATTTGTGCCTGCACTTCCCCCTCGTCTTCTGATCCCTCCCCTGAGCCTTCCATACTTCCTTCATCCTCTGAACTAAGAACCTCGGCACCATCAGCTCCAGTTTCGATAACGGAGGGAGACGTTGATCGGTCGGTGATTTCGTAGTACTCCTCGTCGTCGGTACTTTCATCCAGCGCCCGCATCTTGCGGTCTAATTTCGAAGAAAGAGGCATTGCCGTGGTGATGTTGTGGTTTCGAACACTAGAGAAGAAGCAACGCGGAAAATATCTCAGAGTTCGGGTGCCCCGCCATCTCATTGGTCAGCGCTCGGCAAATTGTAAATCCGGCCGGCGTGTCTTTACCAAGAGAGGGGTGTTGTATCGGGAGACTGTATGTTAGGAGGTTAGTACTATGATAATTGATTAACTGTAGTTAGCAAATGCAAAAGTTCTAAATAGTAGTTAATCTTAAAAAGAAACCTGGCGTCTCAGCCATGAACGCCAATCGGGATATCCTCAGTGCTCCTTTTTTACGATAATCACATGTGCATGGTAGTCAAGGCCGTCCGCCTTCTGTGTCACTCCTTTAGAGATTTTTGGATCTCTGGTTTTTTTTGGTTACGTGAAACCCCTCATAATAGTTCGTCATACAAAAATGAGAAATAATGTGATTATGATAGTCATTGAATTCAATGTTATTCGCTGTATCAAGACAGTTAAATCTCACAAAGACGTCCTAGGCCAAGATGTGCATCATAAAATATACAGATACATTTAAGCTGAACGTCTTAGACGCGGTGTGCCGATGCAGTACCACTCTGTACATAGAAACAGACTATTCGAACTTGGTGCTCACTGTACTCTTTTGAAGTGCTATTCAAAGGGATTCTACCTGACACAGAAAAAAATCAATACCTGAGAGACGAAAAAAGAGACCGGCCCTAGTTACCAAAACGTCCAGATGCTTACCAGTTGACGGTTGTTTGCTCTCTGTCAGGTGACTGGTGATTAGTGGCTGCTTTGGGTGAATGATTTGAGTGAATGATGTAGATGACTAATTTGGGTAACTGACTGGGTTAAGTGCTGGCACATAGGGGATTCTTCGGCCGTCACTGCGTTTGCCCTCTGGGGAGGTATATAGGTGCCCTCCCCGCCGCAGGTGGATGGATTCAACCAATTCAACTTTTTCTACCCACAACCTCAAGTATATATTCACCTCGAGCTTTGGATACTTCAACACCTTCTCACAGCCCACCTTCTTACGACCCATCTATTTACGAATACCCTCCTCACGAGTGTCTACCTTCTTACGATCATCCATCTTCTCACAAGCACCCCCCTTGCTGCCATCGCACGACTCACGAACACACAACTTCAAGTCATTCCAGGTAAATTCCGCCATTGAATGATTATATATCCCGCTATAGTCTTTAATTGCTAAACCCCCTTTTCGACAGAAATACTCAAGATGGAAGCCCCATCTACTCCATTGCCACCACCTCCCGCCACCCTTCCCCCAATCGGGCCCAGACCCGACCAACTCATGGCCTGGCAGTTGACCTTGGACTCCAACTTCAAGGCGTACTTAGGGCAGGAGTGCGCCGATGATCAGACGAAGAGGTGGGCTCGACCCCCCGTAGTCTCCCTTCCCTACCTCGCAAAGGCAGGACTCCCCCTACCACCTCCAGTTCCAGAGAAGGAAGCGGTAGAACAGCAACTCGTGGTCCTCGACCTCAATGGGACCCTGATCTACCGCGAAGAAAATTACAAACCTTGGCATGCAAGGTTCACTCCTCGCCCATACCTTGAGGATTTCCTGAAATACCTCTTTGACCACTTCAAGGTAATGATCTGGTCGAGTTCAAAACCTAGCACCGTCAGGGAAATCCTTAAATGCTGGCCCTTCGAGCACCACCGCCCATCCCTTATTGCGGTGTGGGACAGGACATACATGGGTATCCCGCGTGAGTTCTACAACGACAAGATTCAGACGTACAAGAATTTGGACAGGGTATGGGCCTCCAACGATATCCAGCGACATCACCCTGGGTATAGTAACGGCAAACGGTGGGGCCAATCCAACACGATTCTGATTGATGACTCCTGGATGAAAGCCAGTGCTCAGCCATTCAATCTGGTCAAGGTCCCCACCTACAAGGGGCCTTATGGGGACAACGAGGATCTCCTCGGCGAGCTCTGGAAGTACCTGGAGGTGGTCAGGAGGCAGCGGGACGTGTCTAACTTCGTGCACAAAAAGCCATTCAGGAACAATGGCTACCCATAAGTAGCTTACTTGCCCTTTCTCTTGGCAAGGGAGCCCGTGCCGGTGCTAGATGGTTGGTGTTTGTGTTTGGAGTTTGGAGTTCGGTTTTGTATGTTATGATACTCCGCATTGTATTTAGTTGAGGTCAAACGAGTTTTCTTGATTTTTAATACCAATTTCTTTAATCGCCAAAATTGAACCACCTGTGGCATGTACCCTCTACTCTATCAGTGATTCTTTCCCATCTTGGTCAGTTTCCAAAATTCACCCTGACTAGTTATAAAAATATATGTCAACGCACATGCAGAAGGTTCAGGGGGTTGAATACATTTGAGGCTCGCGCTGAGTTTCTGCAAGCGCAAAGGACAAAAGTCGTTGAGTAGGAATATGTGCTACCTCACCCACGTATCGCAACTAATACGCATCACTCTTTATTGTCCCGTCGTGCACCAGAGAACAACAACATGCGCGTCACCTTATCATTTCTACGTAAAATCATGTATTAGGAACATTTATAAGTCCTACATCTACGACCTCGCCAGCTTGAAATCGCGCCCCCCGTCCTCTTGTCCTTTTTTTGTACACTCGTGATCTCAGTACGAAAGAATATCTCAAACAGTGCTTTCAAAGGATCGCAAGACATTGGGATAAGCTACACGTAGAGCGCTTCGTTGTGTAGGACGTCGAGGTGTTTATACAGTAAGTAACACTCTCTACAAAGTAAACCATCTTATCTTATAGTAGAGAGAACGATAGGTCATCTTTTTCAATGCCATTTACGTAGGTTTACACATCACGAACCTTTCTCAACCCTCCAACTACACCCCTAGTAACTTCAAGTTATATCCCTCGTCTCTACAACCACACTCCATAAATTAGGACTCAGCGTGGTGAAAGGGTATTCCAATCGACAGGTTCAAAGGCACATCACACATCCACAAACACTGTACAAATACTCAAATTATATACGTGCAATTCATTCTATTTACGAGCCGAACAGCCTATGGGGAAAATGATCATATGCTACAAAAACAAAAATACTCACACAATCTACGCCTCAAAGCTCTGCGGGTTCCAAAACGTAGAAAGCGGGTCATACTTTGGCTTGAGAGCTTGAATCTTCTTGCTCAGCTCGGCGCCATAGTAAAGCTCATGCGCCGTCTCGCGACTGTAGCTAGGATCGACGTAGTTGAGATACGCTCCAAAGTGAGTTTCAGGCTGCGCCTTGATGATAACGTCGTTGATACCGTTGATAAAATCAATACCCTTCTGCTCCTTGGTTTTTCCGTAGTTCTGGAAGACAAAAAGGGAGTCGCGGTCATTGTAGGCGGCGAAATTGGTGTCCTTTGTGTTGATGGCGGAGCCGGGGCCGCCGTACAGGTTGATGATGACGAAGTAGTCGATGGGGGCTCCAGCGTGAATGTAGTCGTAGAAAGCGTCGAGGGTTTTCTTCGTGAGACCGCCGTCCTTTTCGGGGACGGTGATGGATTTGGCGAAGAAGGTGTCGTGTTCGTCGTAGCCTTCGAGGGGCTCCACAATGCGGTTGATGTCCGATAGGTACTTGAGGTAGCCGATCCAGTCGTATTCTTGGATGATGGTGGTGTTAACGGCGGGGAGGGTGCGGAGAATTTCGGGGGCGATGGTCTCGTTGAATTCTTTCTCGGTGCCGAAGAAGGTGCCGCCGAGGTTGTAAGTGGCGACGCCGTCGAGGTAGATGCCGTACGAGATGCGATTGTCGATGATTGACTTGTTGAGAGAGACTTGTTGGAGGTGGAGGAAGGTGTTGGTGAAGTCCTCCTTCTTGCCGAAGAGTTTATCACCCCATTGGAAACCGAAGTACAAGATTTTCTCTGGGGCGGCTTGAGTGCGGAGGTAAAAGTTGGTGATGATACCGAATGAGTCGGCAGCCCCGCGGAGAGCCCAGAAAAGGTCGGTGTTCTCCTTGAAGTCGGCTTTGACGAGTGAGCCGTCAGCCAAGACGACGTCGAGGGCTACAATATGGTCGAGAGCGATACCCCAGTTACGGGAAGTATGACCATAACCTGAGGTATTATCAGCATACATGTATGGTAAGAAAATATAGTCACGTGATGACTCAAGGGAAGGTTTTCTTACCTCCATGGGTGAAGTGACCGCCAATACCGACACCAGGGCAGGTACCGTGAGAAATGGCACGCTTGCCTTGGTCATAAACACCCTGGGCAAGGTTACCCAAACGAACACCCCCGCCGACCTTGGCAACGTTGGTGCTGGCATCCACGGAGATGTTGTGGAGGCCTTGAAGGTTGATTACTGTTTTATGTGAGCACTATATCTTTCTATCGCGCGTGTCGTTCGATACATACCAACTGAGCCGTCCTTGCCTCCTGAACTGAAAGAAGCGTAAGAGTGACCACCCGATCGAGCCTGGACCTTGAATCCACCCTCATTGGCGCATTTGACTCCGTCCTGTACATGTTGCTCGGTCGTGGGGAGCACGATGACCTTGGGCTTGTAGGGCAACCGAAGGTTGAAAGGCTCAGCCAACTCCGCGTAGTCGGGAGAGTATGGCCACTCCACAGGAACGTTCTTCTCACTGAGACAGTCTGCGATCTGGCGAGCCCTAGATGCAAGGCTGGCCGAAGCCAGACCAGCGAGGAGGCCGCTGAACAGGATTTCGAGCTTCATGGTAAGATATATCCCTCTTTTGCAACAAGCTATAGGTTGAGGTAGATATGTGGAGATCTCTTGGTTGAACTATCTCCCTACTGAGGCAGTGGGCATATATATACCTTACTGCCGTGCTGCCTAAAGCAGTGAACAAACCAAATTAGTGAAAAAACTAGGTTACGTGATAGGACTATATCCAACATACCTAGGTAAGCTCTAACGAAGGCTTCCGAAGTCAGCAAGAGAGGAGTGAGGACAGTGTCAGGCTTCGAGTTGGCTATGAATCGGAGCATCCCAACGTAATATATAGGCAACCAAAAACGCCAGGTTCAGCCTGAGGAACAGAGAAGCGGCAGGGACCTGAGTTGAATGATACCTCACTAAACAATATCGAAGGTCTGACTAGGGTAGTCATGCGGCCAAGAACTAGGTATGGGAACCTGGAGGAGGGCACAATCCCATCATCATAATTGGAGCCATACTCCCTCGATAAGGAAAGCAGGGTCTGTACGATGGTGGGTGGAAAGAAGCAAACCCTGGGGAATCCCATGAATGGAAGCCGCACGTGCGCGCAGGGTGCCAGCTGGAGGACGACTGGAATCTCTTAAGGCTGTAAGTGAGGTAAGCACAGCTAACGTAGCCAGTGGGCGCAGGAGAAACAATCGATAGTGATGTTATCCTAAGCATCCGGAATAGTAATATATCGGTGCCGGGTTGCAGGAAGAACGCGGCCCCCAACATTGGGACCGACCGGCCACGAGACCCAGCATCTAACGAGCGAACCAAGCACTCTGCCTACGCCGTGTACCTGCGTGCTGGGCGCAGCAATCCCTAACCACGCGCAGAGAGTTTATCGCGACCACCAGAGTCCACGGATCTGGTTCGCGATCGCATATAAATTGAACTTATTCTTGTACTACACCACGATACGCCTCACTCACACTTGAGCGGTAAAACATTCAGCACAACAAAAGCTAATTTGAGCGCATTAAACACCGTAGGCAAACGAAAACCCCCCCAACCGCGAATCCTACATACTATAGAGTCTAGACTAACTGTCACGCTTAATACACCGTTGACCCGTTCGTTTCCCGTTCACCCAATGGCCGTAGAAAAACATCAGGCGTGCTGCACGCACACCTTGGACCCTGGAAGAGTAGTCAAGACCTGACTCGAGGGTGAACAATAACCAAACACGAGCTTATCCTACCAGTCATCCATCCTTCCCCCATGCACACCTAATCATTAAAACCCAACACCAGGCAATCCTCCCACCCCCAGCCTATAACCTCAAGTACCGATGGAACAACAGCATGGGGCCCCTTCAACACTGGCAGTTGGTGGCTTGACCAACCTGACCTAGAAACAATCACTTTTACAGTACAGGTTACATCTGCCCCCATCTATGTACAGTGCTGGCGCCTTATTCTTTTCCCTTTTCTCACCTCTCCGCAAGATTGGATTTCTACTTTCTGGTCTTCGGTATACCCTGTTTGTGCGCGTCGCACGAGTCGTCACGTTCTCATGTGTCGTCGCGCAACATCAATCTCAGCCGTTCCGTTGCTCCAACAGAAGCCCCCCGGGGGTTTCCTCCACCAACACCACGGAAGGACCGGCCCGTGGGGTGAAAGATGGAGAAAGGCATGTCGCCATTCATACCGCAGTAAACCATTTCCGCTTTTCCCACCAATGCCATCCATCTAAGCACCGCACAGCACAGCAACAAAGGATCAACCAATCTACCACTTCATCCCATAACAAAATACCTCACCGTGGCGCCAGGCCCATAAGCTGTGTGCTACCTACATAGCTAATTTTGCAGCCAGCAAGCACGTGGACCTGTCATGTCAGTAGGTAAAGCCGCGAATCGCTTTCTGCGCAAAAGAAGAAAAAAATGCGAACCATTTGCCTGTTTCTCCTCTCTCCTCAGCTGGGGGCTGGATGATGGAAGGAGGAGGCGTGTCAGAGTGACATTCGCGTCCCACCTAAACACATCCAAATCAAGTAAAAAGCCACCCATCTATTATGTAGACTAAGCGACCGGTTACGCAAACACGCGGGGAGGTTACTCAAAACACAGACCATGTCGCAGCGCTACTTTTTCTTCTTTGTTCCTGCGTGTGAGTTGGAGTTGGGCGGGATACCCGATATAAAGTATACCGGGCGTCGGGCGTAAAGAAGCATAGCATCTAAGCATAACTACCTGGTTACCTGGGCCGGGGCTTATCATGCGCGTCACTCGTTGGTGGTATGCAGGAGAGAAAGAATCATATTGCGCCGCACGCTTCTCTACCTAGGTAACTAACTTTACCTATATGTACCTTGGTGCATAACCGTCGCGACGACTTGCATAAGCACTTGAGTACATCAACACCAGTACATTGTACGTACGTAGTTAGCCAGTCAACGGTACTCGTAACTCGGTTACATACCTACATCCATACATACCTACCGAGCAAGCGAGCAAAACCGCCAGACTCTTCTTACCGCGTGTTCATGCTCTTCTGTATCAATGCACACACAGTAGTTCATTGAAATTCTCCAAAAAGGATGGAACGAACAAACGAACGAACTGAAACTATACCTTATTCTAAACAAAAGAGTAATCACTCCCCATCCTGATGACAAGCTTACCTCACTTCACCCACACCACACCTACACCACACACCCAACGCGCCACGCACGACCTCGCTCTCGGTCTCACTCTCGCAAGCATACCTACATACATCAATTGATACATACATACATACCTACCTACATAACCACGCGCAAAACGTTGTCAACTTAAACGAATCCCAAAAAAAAACCGACAAAATAAATTGTACACCCCTCAGTGCTTCAAAAGCATCAATGCCTAATCAAACAACTCCAATCAAATCCCACAACCACCCCAGATCACACCAGAAAGAGTAAGTAAAGTAAAGTAAGTAATCATTTGAAATGTTTTGATTTCCTCTCCCCTCCCCTCATGGACGATGGATGATCGGCTTACCTCACTTTCACCCACACCCTTAAAGGCTTACAAGTACAAATCCAACGTGCCCTACAGGTAGGTACTTGAACACGACATGCACTCCCGCGTGGAATTTCAAAAAGCGAATAAAATACTGGGATGTGTTTTTTGTTTTTTTTTTTAAAATTTAATAATGGTGAACCCCATCCTTAACGCCGCTCAAGTGCTGTATAGATAGAATACCTCGTGCTATGTACATACATACATACATACATACACAATAGCACCCAGAGGCTTCAAAGGAGATAAGATTGGATTTGTCGATTCTAGATCTAATCTGATCGGACTGATCGTATGAAAATGGAATGGAATGATTAGTGCCCCGTGCTGACACCCCTCACTCCCTCCCCTTTTAACGAAATAGTGAATACTACGATACTACCTTCCCATCTACACACACACACACACACACACACACACACAAACTACAAAGTCATCCCGGGGACATATCCAAGTACCTAGACATGCAGTAAGCGGACCTACATACATACATATGCAGGGGTCATCACATCAGATGGAAAAAAACCCCAGTTTGGGTAAATGCGCCCGCCTCCTTACTTATATACACCTACATATATATGCATACATACACCCGACACCAATATTCGGAGCTGAAAAAAAAGAGGAGAGCAAGAAGACGACCATTTGCTGTGGTGCAATGTCATGATTGGAATTATTTTGACCTTTTTTTTGGTCATGGTATCTTTTAACTATGTTACATTGGAGTCTTTTTTGTCGACTTCCATTGCCCCTGCTCATTCGACTGCTTGCAATCCCAGGCAAGCTGCAGCGATTCGCTGAGACAATGCGCTGGTGATGCTGTCGTAATCACCTTCTCATCATGAGTAACTTCTATTCTCATAGGTGCCCAGCATCTCATCGATCGTTATGATCGCAGAATATTACATATTACAGACACGCTCTCAATCAACACCAGCTCAAGGCTTCATCCAGCCGGCGCGCTCCTTGTCGCAGACAGTCTCCAGCTTGAAGCTCCTCTCAAATGCCTCGTACTGCTGGAGTGCAGCAGCGTGAGCCACCTTCAGACGGTTCGCAGCGAGCTTAGTAGTAGCAACAGAGACATCGTTCGAGCGCTTCTCGCCACCAGGATTATCTTCGCCAATACATTTGCCACTGTTGCCCCACTGTGCGTCGGCAGCCGCTTTCCACGCTGCAGTTGCGTCCACAGTCATTTCAGGGGTGTAGTAGAGTCGGCAGTCAGCCTCCTGGTAGATGAATTGCAGTGCGGTTCCGGAGGTGTCGTTCATGGCAAGGCCATCACGGACGTTGAGGTTGGGGTTGGTAGCTGCGCGGTTAAACACCAAATTCTTGGTGTATTCCGTAGCTAGCACTGACGAGTTCAATTTCTCCTTCAACTCGGGAGGTGCAAGGTCCTTGGCATTCTCGGCCGCGGCCTGGAGATAGCTCCACGAGAGACTGTTTACGCCCTTGACTCCGCCCACAGCTTGGATCTTGTTGCGGTTGCTACGCCCGCCCAACGCGATGGTTTTGACACCGCCCTGGCTGGTCATGAACTCGCTGAAGATGCTGCACGTAGACGCGCAGTAGCCATCCGTAAGCAACACAATGTTCTCTGGCTTGAACTTGGGAGGTCCAGTAACATTGGACAGGGGTCCATAGCCGGTAATGTTGATGCCGCCAAAGTAGTGGATAAGAGGATCAGAAAGATTCCAGCGAGCGACGGTAGTGTATTCATCTGCATAGAGTCAGTGCATGATTGTGAATGGCCAGTACCGGTAAAATCTTACCTCCATTGACCTCATGAGGGCCGACCTTCTCCTTCCAAGAACCGAACGGCTTGCCATCAACAGTCATGTCCGTCTGGCGATCGAACCAGGTCACCTGAGCGCTAGTCAAGGTGTAATTACCTGATTCCGCGCGAGGAGCATTGGCAGTGAAAGCGCTGTATGCCTGTCCGATGAGGTCGGCGCCTTCCGTGTACCTCCACCGGTTCGCTCCGTAGGGATCAAGCGAAGGGAATAGCTGTTTGAAAAGATCGTATCCCTGAAGAATGGTACCTCCGCCATTGGCTTGAAGGTCAATGATCAACTTGCTTTTGCCATCGGCAAGCGCCTTTGCAAAGAATTGTTGGGAAGTCTGCTGGAAGAGCTCTTCATAGTAGTCAGAATTGACAAAATTCTTTACTTGAAGGACTGCGGTGTCTTCATGGCCGGAACCTTCGAGGTAGTATCCATTGATGATGCCCGCAGGACCGGCAACGACGGGAGTAGGGTATCCGGGCATCTCGGGAGTCTGTGGGGCGTCATTACTGGCTGCGGTGTGGATCGTCTTGACTGAGGCTGCGGAAGCAGCAGAAGCAGTGTAAGTGATGAATTTATTGGCCAGATCTTCGCCGGTCTGGATGCCTCGGAAAGTCTGCCAGACATTGGCGTAGTTCTCCATGGTGTGATTTGTACCGTTGGCAAATGTAAGTGTCGTTGTGGCACCAGGGTACACATAGCGACCGCGGCCACCACCGGTGAATGAGCCGGTTCCACTACCATCCGTGCCGAGACTGACTTGGGCCAATTCGTAGAAGACGTTGTTGTATAGAGCATCTCGATCCTGAAGAGATCCGAATTGGCTCCAGTTCTCCAGGAATTCGACAGCATCCACTCCGTCGATCTGAGTCACGGGCGATGGCGTGTAAGAAATATTCTTGAACTGAAGACCCAATACATCCTCGAATGCAAAGATGGCGGGCAGCTTCTTACCATCCTCAGATACAGAGACGAGAGGAACGCGTCGTCCCCAGGTAAAGAAGGTTGACACGGAATCGGGGACGTAGGAGAAATGTCCGTCGTGGGCGGACTGGATCAAAGTGTACAGTGTCCAGCCAAAGTCGTATTCACTCGTGAACTCGCCAGCATCGAGTGCAGCAGAGATCTTTTGCAAACCACCTAGGATATCGAGGGGAGGCTGGACCTTCTCGACATAATCGGCGGGGGGATTCTTGAGGGCAGTCAACGTGCTCTGCCAGTTGAGGTAGGTAGGCATCTCGGCCAGCAAGTTCTTGGCAGACGAGACATTGACAGGAATGGACTGAAGGCAGTCGTAAGCCAACTGGGCGGGAACCTGGGTTGTCAAGCTGTCTGACGGGTGGCTGTAGACGGTCTGAGAAACACGGGCACACGGCGGAGCAGTCGAGTTGGTGTCCTGGCGAGGCCGCATAGGACGAAGGTGGTGAGCAGGACGCGGAGCAGCCGGGGTGACGGGAGTAGCAGCGACAGAGGCCACCACGGCGGCGAGGGCCAAGACAGACAGCTTCATGGCGAAGGCAGAGTCTGCTTGTTTTTTGGTGATATTATGAAATAGTGGTCCGCAGAGGAAAACGAGCGGCAATTAGTGAGTGAGTCGTAGCAGGACGGCCACGGGAAAGAATGGAACAGACAACTGGGTGTCTGTATGGAGAAACGAGTGAGGTTGGGGGTGGACGGAGGAGCAAAATATAGCTAACGTCGAGGTTGGAGCACCGAGGAAGGTGCATGTGGGATTGCGGGTCACGTGGGGTGGTGCCGTCTAGTTGGTCACTGGTGCTTCAATGTTGGGCACCTCGCACTGGAGCACTTTTGAGGCACAAACGACTTGATACCTAGGTGCGTGACTGTGTCACCCACGATTAATCAATCAATGCCTGGCTTTGGTTTACTCTCAAAGGAAACGAGGGACAAGCCGAGTGATGGACCAAGAAACCAGGAAGGGTAGAGAAAGCGAGACTTGGACTCGGGGCACTGCAGTCGTCTATATACCGTGGCTACATAGTGTGTGTGTGTGTGTGTACCTAGATGGCCCCAGACTACCTAGGTACGCAGAGGATACTAAGGCAGGTCCAAGGGGGCTGGGGACGGGATCCAACGGCTAGTTATGTGTGGAGCCATGACGCAGGAACAAGGTCCGGTTAAGGGACTTGACAGCAATAAGAAATATAGTTAGCTGTACTAGAGTCACTAAAGGGGACCTTGCGCACAGCGGAGGGAGGACGTGCAAGCAAGCGGTGGAGACACGGCCCCTCAGCAAACATGTCTAGTGTACTTGTACACGTTGGAAATAATGGGCATATTGAAACGGCTGCGAAATTAAACCTTTTGTTTTGCGTGTGAGGGCGATTAAACGCATGGAGAAGGGGGTTGCATGGCACAGGGTCTGATATCGATTTCTCAATGCTACCAGATTGTTTTGTCCAGAGTCGACGAACCACAGTCCGCGGTGGGAGACTAGGGAGCTTGTCGACAAGTGATGGGCATGGGTAGCGTGAATGTTTCCCTGCACATGCCACAAACACCCACCGCTGGGTATATGTGGTGACCGTATGACAGTGGTGGTGGTTGGGTAGAATGGCCCGATTTGGCCGTGACCGCTCTTGGCACCGCGTTTCAGATTCGGCCGCCTCTTCCTACTGCCCATTCATGCATCTTCACTTTTCCCATTGCACCACCTCCTTCGTCCACATTTAACTACGCCAGAGCATTATGTGCCTAGCAAATCTCTACTAGCAGCCCACTCTCCTCCGACCGTTTGCCTTCCATTATCCACCCTGCCCGATGACATGGCTTCATTAAACATCATGCCCATGCCATGTACACAATCTCTTCCTGTACGACGACCCACTCCCCTTTTGCTTTTTATCCGACTGACAATCATCCCTCAAAGGCACTGCTGCTCAAAATCAAAACTTGCACCACGCTGCCCCTATCTTCAGGCCGCCTCCATTAATTTGCATTCGCCCCGACCGCGCCGTGTCGGATCTCCAAAAATTAATATTGTGATCGCTTTTTGCCGCAACGTCGATCACGGCGTCATCTCACCGTCCGTGCACAGAGCCTCGCAGTCTCTTCGCTCTTCACTTCCCCAACCTCTGCTTAGGGCAATCCACGTTGCCCAACATGACGCGTTTTGCATCCACCTGCGCCTGCGCCAAACGCGAAAGGGACCCGCTAGCTACCGTGCCGTAGCGTCTCGGGGAGCGGGAAAGGGAAAAAGAAAACCAAGATTGTGCCAGCCGCACGAGATCAGAGCACAGCAGCTCATTCCAGCCTCCAACCGTAGCCGTGCCACGATAACTGATGGTCGCCAAGCCGCAATTGAGTTTCGACGTAACCACCGCGCCTGCTACGGCAACGGCGACAAGTTACAACACTCACATCATTTGTACACCTTGCCTCCCGAGTTTCGCCGTTGCCGTGCAATCAATTCAGCATCGTCGCACCCGGCAAGCGTAACTAGGTCGCAATCGCTTATCTCGGCACTCCTCCACTTTGTTTGCCGATTTCGAGACCATGTGAAGAGCTTGTAAACGGTCCAGAGCCGTTGCTAATTCGGAAGCAAATCAAGGCCAGTAGGCCATTCGCCGTCGTATACATATCGATACGCACGCCGCGCCACACAATCCCTCGCTAACATACTTATCCCCGGAGAAAAATTGTTCAGCATCTGTGAAAAGACCGAGAATTCGCTTGCGATAGATTAATTAGTCCGATGTCACTTGTTTCGTTTCCCCGGATAAAAAAAGATGTGTGCGCCACCCGTGTTCGAGACCGACAAATATACGAGCCGTTTGCCCCAACCACAAAAGCTTAACCTCATCGCGGGTGCAACTTCGTGATGAGCAATATCTGACCCACTTCTAGTCCTCTACGGATGTAGCAATCGCACAGTGATTCCAACGCGGTAGCTTGTTGACAGATGTCATGGACACGTTTACAATCACACTTGCACTCGATTCTCACTCCCGATTGACCCGCATCTGTTTGTTCACGCATTGATCTTGAATAGTAATTGGTGAAGTTCTGCTGTTTCATGGGTCAATCTGGCCACGGTCGTGATTGTCACGTCTCTGTCTTGTCTTTTCAATGGGCCGAGTCCGATGTGCAGTTTTCTTTCTCATGGACCGTAGAACAAGGTGGATGCCATGTCTGTTCAGACGTTCAATGCCGCGAAACCACTGCACACGAATACAAGATCACATGAATCACATTTTTCGCCCCTCCCACATGATCACACTCTGGCGCGTTGCGATTATCGGAACTTATGCCTTTCATCCCCTGGGTCAGATATTGGATGGTGGTGCTCGTCACCATTGTCATACTTTCTTTCCTCTATGAACTAACTAACATTGGTGATATTATCGCAATAATTACAGAAAATCAGCACGCGGACCTGTCGGTGAATTCGAGCCGCTACCGCCGTCGGTTCTCCTTGTAGCGCGAGGTTCAAAGCTCTCCAGCCAGGAGGCTCTCGTTCAAGAACCAGATCAGCTTGTTTTTGTACACGAGCTGGTCATATTCGAATCCTTTTTTTCGGCGCAAAACTCCGTCTTTTTCGTGCTCTCAAAGGGACAGGAACGGCAGGGGAGATCATGTGGCTGTTACACTGTAGCCCATGCACCTCCACACAGTACCTCTACCTTCTGATTATACGGAAATCTGCTCGTCTAGGACCGAAATTTGCTTGGATCAAGCCGAACAACGGAGCCTAGACGACTCCAGAAGTCCCTCTCTTGTTCTTGCTTTTGTTCAGGTCCCCATTGCACTGCGTGTCAGAGTATATGTATATATAGAAGAAGGCGCCGAGCGCCTGGGCAGGAGCCAGATAGATGGCCGGACATATACATCATCCAAAGCAGATAGCCAGATACCATACCAATACACGTACATATACCATCCATCACCGTGTTACGCTTCGTCATGTCAAACGGACTCATGCCTGGAGGGACCGACCGTCTACGACATTGTGGAACAATCACACCGCCACCGCCTTTGCTCACATTGAAGACGTCGAGGGAGTTGAAGAATGTGGAAGTGCAGCTGTTTGTGGAAAGTCAGTCTACTTCCCCTTACGTCCTGGGGTTTTCTGGAAAGCCTTCCATTGTCGAGGTAGATGGAGTAGGAGTGTGCGAAGCGCGTGTGAATAGCTATGAGGGGATAATGTCGGACTTGTGGATAGAAAGCGACAAGGAGGGTAGTGATTTAAACGGTGCATGCGATGGGGTTAGTTGCTAAGGCACCAGGGAAGTCCAAGAATAGGAGGAGTTGATGTATGAGAGGGGGTTAGATGATCAATGTCTAATATGTATTTTTGAATTATATCGACATACTACTTCGTACCGTACATACTACAACTCCGAAATCTATCATGTATTGATTGATGCCCTATGTACTTGCCACTCTACTTCCAGTAGTGTATGTACACCGCTCCCGATTCGTAATTTTGCCTAGGAAGTACCATCCACTACTTACACTAAACCAATCTCACGGAGAAAGAACAAAAATGGTCACTCAAACTTCAAACCTCAAACGAACGACAATATGCTCGAATCTACAATCTATCGAGTACCCACGAGGGAAAAAAACCCCAAACCAAGCCTCCGTCACAGGTCTAAAGGTTATGAGTAGAATTGCCTAACCGCTGATGCGGGTCCACTTCTTACCTCCTAATCCTCACAGCAACCACGGCATCACTGACTTCCCCTTCACTCCCCTAAATACGTTACGCGTGGACGGTGGATGGCACATGGCTGAGGTGGGGTGGGTTGCTCGTCGTGCGTGGATCAGGAATGAGGGGGTTTAAGGAGTACGGGATATCGGGTGTGGTAAAGTATGTGTATGTATGAATGTATGTATGTATGTCATGGATAAGGGCATGGGTACAGGGTAGATGATGTGACTGGATTGCTTGGATTGCTTGGTCGTGGTATTCGTATGTACCTACACCATGATCTTATTGCATGAATAAATACTAAGCAAACGAGACGACAACCTCCCAGACGGTGTGATGTGATTCGGGAGAATATACGTAAATTACCCTCAGTGCCACCGAGAGAAAAAAGAAGACGTTTTCGTCCGAATATTAGCTTGCTATGGTACATACATGTACATGCAAGAGGATATAGACATAGGGAAAGAGAGAGAGAGAGAGAGAGAGAGAGAGATGTAAACTCACACACAGAAAGAACATGAAAACATGAAGAAATACATACAAACCTCACATAAAAAACACAACAAACAGACAGAGATGGAATTGCCAGCCTCGTTTGTTTTCTTCTTTCCTTTCATTACTGATGGGGTAAGTGATACCCTTGTTAACCTCATACGCTTTATACATGGATCTCCTCCCTTCTTTCAACGTTGCTCATTTCTTTAATGTGATATCTTGTCTGCCTCTTCTTCCTACACCCCGGATTCAATCAAACGACTGCTGTGAAAACAGAGAGGGCCGACTTCGTGCGTAGCCAACTATATACATGCATGCATTGCACCACTTCATCGCCTCAAAAGCTCAAGGTGTTCGCCGAGAGAGCCCGTGGGGGCGTTTTGGGGCGAGACGGCGGCGGAGTGCTGGGGAGTATTATGGTTGGGGTGGTGGTTGACGATGGCGTTGTACTACGAGGAATTAGCTTGCGGTTTCATGTGGAGAAGAGACCCGGTAGACGGAGAGAAAAGAAAGAAAAACGGGAAAGACGTACCTTGAAAGCAAAGTTTAAACACAGCGCCACTGCCAAACCGACGCACACCACCAACGGCCCAAGGATGCTGTCAAAATCCTTTCCGCTCCTCTCCCTAATCAGGCGGTTGCGCCACATGTAGATTCCATAACCCCAGGCCAGGGCGAACACGGCAACGAGTGTATACACAACAGCAAGCGTACGGGCAATTGTATTGTTTTCGCCAGCAGCGTTGTATAAACCGAGAGACAGGGAAGCCAGCAGAACACTGACGTGCTGCCATTTGATGTAAGTGCGCTGGTTAGCCAGCCAGACTTTGGCTTCGACGCGGACAGGGCCTTGGTCTTTGATCCATACTCCGGGATCGCGGATCCCCGGGGGAAGTTGCACCTTCTTCTGCTCTTTCTTGCGCGCGTATCGTGAAGTAGAAAAGGAGGGAAAGAGAGAACCCAGACCAGTGCTGCGCGAGAAAGGCCCGTCTCGTCCATTAGTCTTACCCTCGCCATCCGAGTCTACCTCTTCGCCGGTTTTGCTGTTTTCACTCTCCGTCACAGCTGCTGGGGTTGGGGTTTTGGTGGCAGGTGTGCTTGCTTTACGAATCGATGTGCCGCCCGCAGGGGAACCAGCCATATTCGCAGGGGATAAATGAGAGGCACGGAAAGAGGGGCTTGCGCGTACACCAAACAGGGAACCGACCGCGAAATCGTCTTCTGCGGCCTTTTTCTTGCGTTCTTGCTCTTCTTCAAAAGCTTTCTCAGGTTCGCGTTTGATGTCGGTTTCGACTTCGTTAAGCCAGAAAGGGAAGGTATGGACCTGGTCTTCGAACAGCTTGGCTACACCCTGGACAAACTTGGAGAAGCGTGGTGCTTCTTTGACCAGGTGCGAGTTGATCAGATCGTCTATCCACTCCTGCTTTTTCCCGCCCTTCACTTTGATTTCTAGTAGTGCGTGCGGGAAGTCGTAAATCTCGCCCTTCCTCAAGCCCTTGAAGGGATACTCCATCTGGCGATCGTCAATGTCCCTTCTGTGCCAGTCATCTGGATCACGGCATGGCCTGTCCAGATCTAGTGCGTCCTCGCGAATAAGAGCAAGATTGGTATCGAGTGAAACGCGAACTTGATCGTTGCCAGGCATCTGGAAGGCCGTGCGTGTGTAGTTGGCTCGAAGAACTGGCTGTAGATCACGACTAGTGATGAAATTTTGGATGTCGGTGACTGCTGCCTTGAATTCATTGATATCCTCTTGATCGGCTGTTCCGCGTTGTTCCATTTTCTGTATGCTTTTCCCCATACTATATTTTCCCTCAATGAAACGCTGAATGTATTTTTGCTTGATTGGGAAACGTTGCTCTGCACTCGCATCGCCCTCCTTCATCTCCTTTTTCTCAAGATATATGGTGGGGTTGTCTGCCAATTGCCCATACCATCGGAGTCGGAGCGAAGCCGCGTCCGGTACGTGGTTGACCTTGTCGGTATATAATGAGAAGTCTGGGCTGTCGAAGTATATAGACGTGATGGTGGGATCGCGTTGTGATCCTTCGGCGATGGTGGAGGATTGCGGATTATAGACGAGGACAGGTAGACGGCGTAAAATGATTGTTTTGACCTCGAGAAGGTTATCTTTGTGAACCCAGACTGCCTTAGGTTAGTGAAGTCCAGCCCATGGTATGCAGAGACTCACATTTGTAGGAAGTTGACTCTTCCCCACCGGTTACATCGTCCTTGAAAGACAGCTCATCTTTCGGCTTTCCCTCTAGGCTCTGACGGACAAAAGCATACATGGCAGAGAGACGGTACACCAAGGGCGAGTGGTCCTCTGTGTAGATGGGCTTCTCGGCAAGGCGTGCGTTGACAAAGGGACGCAGCCTGTACGAACGACCGCGCAGCTTATCATGCTTTTTGGTGGCCTTGAGGACGGCTGTGTAATTGATCCTGCTATAGGTCTCCAATTCCTTGACATCCTTGGTGATGGCATCCAGTTCAGCAAGCACCTCGTTGAGTATCTTCTTCTTTTCCGCCTCATTGACCTCTGGCTTCTCAGCAGCGACATTGGCAGACGACGGGGCATCCTCCTCGTCGGAACCAGCTCCAGGTTTGATACCAATCGCCAATGGCTCAAGTTTCTTCTCGCAAGCTGTCAGGCGTTCGCGCAGCTGGTTCGCAATCTGCCTCTTAAAGTTGTAAACCTTGTCCAGCTGAACGTTGGCAAGCTCCTCGGTGAAGCGCGTCACATCGTCGGCGGTCCACTGCTTGTCGTCATCTTGCTCGCGGAGAAGGGTTTTGAGCTTGTCGTACTCGATGTACTGGTCTTTCCAAGGGGGATAGATGCTCTTGCGGAGGGTGGTGCCGAACTTCATGACGGAGCTTGCAGGTTAGCGAGCGGCGGGCGGAATTGGCGAGTGCTGCCCTTTGGACGCTATGAAGAATAAATAAAGAAGTATAAAGCCAACTGTGAGATTCAGGAAGAATACAAGGCAATTAGAGCATGGCAAGAAAAGTTTGACGGGCAGCAATGCGAAGTGGGAACAAGCTCTGCTCTTCCCTGCACAGTGAGGCAATAGTTACCAGGCGGGTGAGGTGGGGAGAGAGCAGGCCTCAAGCTCGGGCAGCCAATAACATTGCGCACGTGCTGCTTCCCATATCGGAAGGCTGCTTCCCACATCGAAGCTTCTTCGTCGTCACAACAGCACTCCCAGTCGGTCCGAGGCACGAAAAACAACAACAACAAGGAACAATTGCTTCACGTCACCACTCCATGGCCTGAATCACTACTTGTACATCATCGTTGATATGCGCAGCTAGCAGCCCTATCATTTGCACGCATCACCATAGAACTGGTCCATCGAAGACAATAAATACGACAATTTAAACATGTAAACATTTTCGAGTTATCTCGGTCCCTCTGGAAGCAAAGCAAAGTCCTCCGATGTAGCGCTCACCCACCAGAGGTCGATATTTGCAGGTGTATAATGTAATGAACAAGAAGTAAATCCGGGCGAGCAGCTGACCGCGCAGCCTTACTTCTCCACCCGGAGAATGCGAACCGTTAAGGCGCAGAGAATTTTGGTAAATGAAGAGAAGAGAAAGAAGAAAAAAGAGGCCCACATCATGCAAGAAAGAAACCGATGTGTCCACCCAAAGCATCGATGCAGAGGATTTTCAAGAAGGTAAATGCGCATGATTCATCGAAGAAAGAGCTGAGCTCGAGAAGAAAGTAAAAAGGACAAAGTGACGACCAAGTTTAATCGGACCATGAGTAGCCATCGTAGGAGCCGACTGGGGCAGCAACGTTCTTGCCGAACGAGCCCACGACGTTTCCAGCGGGAGCATAGTTGCAGACGGTGTACTTGTTTAAGGTAGAGCTCACGCCACCAACAGTCATCTTGGAGCCGCAGTCAATGGTGACACAGCCAACGTGGGTAGTCTCCTTCCAGAGCATCTGCGTAAGATGACCATATTTCTCGAATAGCTCCGCATCGAGGGCGCCCTTGCTGTCGGAAGGCGGCTCCTGACCCCACCAGTGGTAGATGTCGGCTTCAGCCTTGTACCAGGAGTCGGTGATACCGGCCGTCACATTGTAAGCCTTTCCGGAAAGAGTGAAGAGGTTCTGGCCCTGGCCTTTAACCGTGTGGTGCTCAAAGTCACAGAACTGGGCAGCCGTCCTGGCAGCAGATTCGCACTCGGTGCTCCACTCCAAGTTGCTGGCACCGTGGTTGGCACGAGCGCGGTTGTGGTGCCAGAGGGTCGCGTCTTGGTAGTTTACTCCTTCAGAGAGGGAGGCCTGGCTCGGTCCAGAGACATGGTTGACACCATATTGGGGAGCGGCGGGGGCAGAGGATGAGGGAGCCGGAGGTGGAGGTGGAGGTTGGCTAGAGGATGAGGGCACAACCGTAGTGGTGGGTGCGGGCGGCGGGACGACGATGGGCGTGTAGGCCGGCGCCGAGGAAGATGACGAGGAAGAGGAGGAGGATGAGGAAGAGGAGGAAGATGGTGCGACCGGGGCATAAGTTGGTGGTGCAACGGGGCTGTAGGCTGGAGCGGGAGCTGAGGAGCTGACCGACGCAGCAGAGATGGACTCAGAGTGCGGCTCGTACGCGTTGCTGTTGCTCTTGATGGAAGCATCGGCGCTCTCGGTGGGGAGAGGCTGGCCGGCAGTCACATAGACGGTGACGATCTCGAGATGAGTGCGAGTCTCGGTGATAACCTTGCGTTTCTCGATGGGACCGGCAAGGGCACCGGCAACCAGGGCGGAGGCGAGAACAATTGAGGAGCGCATTTTGAGATTGGACGGGATTTCGCTGTGTGTTTGTCCTGTCAAATGACTGGAGTGTAATCTTGGATCACGGTAGTGGGAAGGTTGATCAACTGGTGTCGGTTAGAAGGGATTCGCTATGATTTGAAGGCAGCGAAGAGAGCCGTATGTCTTATATACAGCGTGGATGGCCACGGTGCCACCACCCACGAGGGAGGCGACGAGGCAAAAGCAAGAATACGTACACGAGTGATTGTGTGTTTGAGGTGGTGGGCTGGTACAACCGAGGCGCACAAAGGAACAAAAGAGTGTGGAAGAGTTGGATAAAGAAAATAAGGAGTGTGGGGGATGGTAGCAAGCTACACAAGGGGTCGTCTGATCAACAAAGGAATGTGGATGATCGCAGATGGGGAGGAAAGAGAGGGTGAGAGCGGCGAGGGTAGGTAATATGTAGTTGGATCCATGCTTGCTCTAATGAGGGTCCGGTGGCCTGGTTGGTGTTTACAGCAGGGGGGGAAGGAACGAGATTACGCTAGGTCGGGCGCAACCGATGAAACGCAAACATGACTACGTACACCACACACATACAAACGAATGTACACTGTACTTGGGTGTACATAAAAGACAGGGCCATTAGATGACGGCACGTGAGCGGGAAGGCACTGCGGATCCATTCAAACAAGCCTTTTCTTCTGATGCTAGTCTTGGATCAAAATTCACCGAGGCGGCTGGCTGGCTACCTGTCGTAATTTCTTCAATCTTGATGGCTGGCTGGTTCCCCGCTCCTACGATTGCTACATGCAGTCTATAGGTATGTAGAGGAAATTTGGCTTATGTATATTGTACGTGCTCGTAACAAGGGAGATGGCTGTGTTGCATAGCTCAAGCAAGCCTACATGTACGTAGGGACGTGTGGGAAGAGCCTTGCATGTAGCTGCTACTTAGAGTACATACTTGACAACCACAGGAGGCCAACCCCGAGGCATCTTTGAAGCCTTACCTAGGCGCCCAGTTCGAGGAGATTCCAAAGTCATGACCCCTAATGCGCGGGCCGAATTATAATTGCGACTGCGTATATTGCCATTCTGCGACTCGATGTTTGATGAAGGGACGTTGGACTTGCTAGTGCAATTTGCTCTGATTGGCCCAGCTCGTTTGGTGGGGAAAGAGCCCGTGCCCCCAGTTGTTTCCAGAAATCGGGACATGCGCACTAAGCAATGACAGCCAATCACGTCCGCCGTCTCTCGATTAGTCACCGGCCCCGACCCCCGAGTCCCCGCTCACCAATTAACCACCACTCTGATCCCATCGTGAACAATCCTCATCGTTCGTTACATACCCGCCAACTTCAGGTGGATATCGCCCTCATACCATCTCGACGACCAACATCACCAGCCTCCATCTATCAATTTGTTCATTCGTCGCGCAATGTTGTGTTCTGTTCCTCGCATGACTTCCTCCCCGTTTCCATTCCCGACATGACCGGCCTAGAAACAAGTGGCGGATCCCTCTCATTAAACTCGGCCATCCTGGGTGACACAGGTACGCCCTCCTCGCACGCTGTAGCACGTCAGCCACGAGATGAGAAAATTGACAATGACACCTCGTCTAAATTCGTGCTTTATTTCCCGTTCCCGTCTTTCGGTCTAGAACCCCCTGCGCCTACGTGATCATGTCCGTCATCACTCGCATACATCGACATGCACCACAGTCACACTGCCTGCCCGTCTCCTATTTCACCTTCCGTCCATCTAGTTAAACACACCCGCAATCGTGGCTAGAAGCATACTCTACTCGCCATTCTTCCCGATAGTTAGCGCCCGTCCCATGCCCTCATACCCGTGCACACCTTTTGGGCTACGGTTTCGGGATGCAGCAATAACGCTTGACTACATCGCCGTTTCCTATATAGTCGTCTACAAGTGAATGGGAGAAGAATATTTCCGCCAGCGCAGTCCCTGTCCAGAAACAGTTCTTGCTAACTAAGCCGGCCTGTTCGCGACCATTTCCGCATCTCGCCCCATCAGCTTGCAACTCCTGCGTTAATGTCCAGACTCCATCCTTCGACTCCTAAATCGCACATTGCCTCAGTTGGTAATCACTACGCCCGCCTATGCAATCGGCCGTATGCCAATTATACCATTAACTATGGAAGAATCCGGCGTTTTCTAATCCCATTCCCACCGCCTGCGTTTGACGCATCTGTCGTCAAAAAACTTCCAGATTCAACCCCTTGCATCAGCCAGCCAGGCTCGCACAAAGCATGCGCTATCCGCTCTACCCGTACATGTGCAGAGACACAACAACGCGAAAGGCATGCGCTGTCTCATCTGTGACTTCAGAATAATACGCCATTGTGGTGGCACGAGGATGATCCAGTCCGCAAGTTCAAGGCTCGCTCGCCAGTTTCAATATACCCAATACCAAAACCCAACGATTTGAGAAGTCTTCGGGCACGCGCTCACTCCAAGCAAAGCCACCTGTCCCAGATGCATGGAATGGGTTATCCTTAGAAGCCTCCTGCTTCCTTCTTTGCCTGTTCACAATTTGCGTGTACGTCTCCACCCCTTTTCTTTGTATGCCGTGCCGCGCGCTATAATAGTCGTCGTCACAACGCGAGTGGTGTCGCATGAAAGAAACACATCCACCTACGCAAGAAGAAAAGACAATGTTCCTTTGTTAGCGCTGCTTCTTCTCACTTCCTTCGTTAGAAGTGAGCAACACAGTGACTACTCCTCTCCCATCCATCCAAACCTCCACGTCTTTCCTATCCCCTCAAACGTGTACTGATAGAAAAGTATAAAATTATCATCGCACAGGCAAAACAACATGTATCGCTCCGCCCATCTTCCAGACTCCTCTTACGCGTACATACTCCGGTAAGTCGCTGGCTGGCTGGCTGAAAAAAACGTACATAACATAAGTCTTTGCTGCGCAAAAAAACTTCGCCCCGTAGGATTCTCAGGTCGTTCATTCTACTTTCTTTGTCCTCGCCCCCCTTTCCCAGCTGAACTGGCTTGATGAATGGGTTGCTTTTGCTGTTCGGTCCCTCTATCTCCCGTCGTACTTTATTCCATGTCTCTTGATTGCCCCGCGAGGGGTGGACGTAGGGCGTAGGGAAGTAGGTAGATGGGTGAAGAAATTTAGATGGATGGAGGGTGAAGTGATTGCGTAGCGTTAGACTGAGTTCGTGGATACAAGGTTTATTGTTTGTATCTTGTGATGTGTGTGTTTTCCGTGGAAAAGGGGATAAAAAACACAAGAAAGTCGAATATCTCTCCTCACACAACACTAAAAAATCAGTCAAGATGGCCGGCCGCCTCCTTTTACTCATCACAATAACATGACACTCTCACATCGAAAAACCACAATTGAGAAGAAGAAGAAGAGAAAAAAGATCAAATCGTTAACACATTACTTTATAAAAGAAAACGCCGGTAGTGAGTAAGGTGAAGTGAACAACTCTTCCATCCATCCATCCAGACATGCACATCACCGACCAACCTGCTCAATCGCCTCGCCCAGACTCTCCAACCCAACCCCAAGCTCCTCCCTACAAGCACCCCCCTCGCAAACCATAACCCCCTCCCTCCCGCCATCCATACTCGCCACAAGCGCATTGCGCTCCCTCAACCACGATCCCAATCCAGCTTTCCCGCCAACCCGACTCACGCTGCCCAGTCCCGCGGGGCGTTCCCTATACCGACGTAGCCACTCCTCCACCTTCTGTCCCTCCCCCGTGATGACGACATGCCTGACGCCCAACCGCCCGGCGACAACCGCATCCATCATCCCTGGGAACAAAAACGGATGCTGCATCATCTCGGCCTCAAACGCATGCGTCGTGTCGCGGGCTTTAGTCGCGTAGGCGTCGTCCTCGAGCAGGCTAGCCAGACGATCGAGGTTGCGCGCCGACACGCCGTTGGTGCCGGGCTCGGCGTTGTCCATGCCGTCCTTGAGCCGCATGATGAGGTCCGTCTGGCCCTCGGGCGTCGAGAAGAAGCCTAGGTGCTGCGGGTCCCAGAAGAGCGAGATTTGCGTGCGCTGCAGCGAGTCGGCCCACGAAAGGTAGGCGTCGTTGAAGGTCGCTTCGTAGAGGTCAAGGAGTCCTGAGATCAGGTACGCGTAGTCGTCTGCGAAGCCTGGGACGGACCCGGGGCCTTCGCGGTACACGCGGAGGAGGGTGTGGGTGGTGGGGTTGTAGAGGGTGGATTGGATGAAGGAGGCTGCCTTTTCGGCGGCCGCGAGGTATCGCTGGGAGGCGGCGGGATCGGAGGTGGAGAGTGCGGCGGACACGCGCGCCAGGGCGCCGATGGCGAGGCCGTTCCAGGAGACGACGATTTTGTCGTCGAGGGCCGGGCGGGGTCGTTCTTGTTCGCGGTGGGCGAGCAGCTTGGCGCGCCCAGTGGTGAGGATGGATGTGATTTCGTCGACGGAGAGGGCGAATTCGCGCGCCAGGTCGGCAGGCGTGGTGCTACCGCGTGCGAGGACGTTTTGATTGATGAGCTCGTCGTGCGCGTCGTGCTCGGGGCTGACGTTGCCCTCGTCCTTTACGTTATAGTAGCGCGCGAGGATATCGGCGTCGCGGTCACCGAGGATGGTTTGGAATTCCCTGAACGTCCACACGTAAAAGGCGCCTTCGCGTTTTTCCTTGTCGTTTGGTCGGTAGAGCGAGTCTGCGTCTTCGGCCGAGAAGAACCCGCCGTTGGGTGCGTGCATGGGGGCGCTGGTGAGGTAGGTTGCGATATCATGGACGGCGGAGAGGTGCTCGGGATCTTTTGTCAGGAGGTAGGCGTCGAGATAGACTGGAAGGAGCTGGGCTTGGTCGTACAACCTGTCAATTGTTAAAATGGATAGTGGCGGATGGAACGTCGCGGCTTACATTTTCTCAAAATGAGGAAGACTCCAATCCCTCGTCACTGAATATCGAGCGAACCCGTTGCCAATCTGATCATGAATTCCACCTTTATTCATAGCAGACAACGTTGCTAATACCATGTCCTTTGCTTTTGTGCACTCTTTTGCGCCTACTACGTCTGTGACAGCACTGGGATACGACGAGAGCTTCAATAGGAAACTCAAGTTCGCGGGGGTAGGGAACTTAGGCGCGCTTCCAAACCCTGCGAATTGATGGTCATATTTGAGAGCAAAGTGCTCATACGCCTCCTCCAACAACTCGAGATCCAGCCCATCCACCTCAGCGTCCTCTTGCCTACTGATATTCCCATCTTGAGCGAACTCGCGCAACTGCGTCGTGATATCCTTCGCCGAATCCAAACACCGCTGCCGCTGGTTCTGCCACACGTCCCTAATCTTCTTCAAGATGCCCACAAAACCGATATGATCACCCATGGCCGTGGTCGAACCGGGTCCAGGCCAATATGTGCCGCCGAAGATGGGCTCGAGATCTGGGGTGATGAAGACATTGAGCGGCCAACCACCCGAACCAGTTGTTGCCTGCACATAGTTCATATATATGCGATCCACGTCCGGCCGCTCTTCCCGGTCGATCTTGATGGGAATGAAAGAGCTGTTTAGCAGAGCGGCGACCTCTGGGTTCTCGAACGACTCGCGCTCCATTACGTGACACCAGTGGCACGCGGCATACCCGATGCTGATGAAGATCAAGCGGTCGGATTTTTTGGCGAGCTCGAGGGCTTCTGGTCCCCACATCTGCCATGCGACGGGGTTGTTCATGTGGCCGCGAACCTTTTGAAGATTATGTCAGAGGCTTGGACCCGACACAATGATTATGGCGAGACATTGCGAATCTTAGACTCACATATGGACTCCTACTCTCATTCAGGCGATTGACAAGCTTCAAGTCATGGCCTGGGGCCCCCGAAGACGAAACGTCAGCCCCCGAAGCGTTCCTCGCATCCATCCTCAGGATCTGGGTATGAAATCCTAGAACGCGGGTCCGCGCGGGTTTCGGTGGTGGTGCGGCGACGTGTTGCACTGGAATGCGACGGGTAGTGGCGGAGGCCTGAGGTAAGATGGATCGTGCGGATGAACAAGGTGCTCGAAGTTGGAATCGCACCTGAGGCATAAAAGGATAAAAATTACAGCCGATGTGAATTGCGGCGGGGGTGGTGCTGGGGAAGTGAGGTAAGAATGCGAGAATGCGGGAAAGAATGGTGGCGTCTTTGGATGTCCCGCGAAAAGCTATTATGTACAAGTAGCTCTTCCCCTTCGATGGACTTCCCCTCCCCCTCCACCGTGGAATCGACGTAATATGAGCCGGTAGGGCTGACATCCACACAATGTGATTGGCTCGGAGCTTCTGTGGACCCTGATGGTTCCTCGGCTACGTTATCTTGACTGAATCGGTACAGTGGATACCTCCGAAACTTTTTTTTCTTTGTTTTTTTCTTTTTTTTTCTCTCGTTAATTTAACCCTTATCTCCGCAATCGTACGACGCTACGATACTTGACACTCGCAATTTGCTGATTGCTACATATCCAAGTCTGGAGGAATTGAAGAAATTGGGGAGGGAAGATGAGAGGTCTTGTTGAAATAGTGCTTCATGAACAGCATGAGACCTTTTCCTCACCATCGTCAATCAAAATGATATCTGATAATGTACTTACGCCCTCTGGATTGCCAATGAACAGACGATAATATCAATGGCATCAATCTCCATCTACAAGACACGGGTTCTTGAGGTTGCATTTCGAAGGCTCCTCATGAGAGTATAATTTGAATTCGCACACACTGTGATAATGATGATCGTCGTCACGTCGAGTAGGAGTATCATTATTGAAGAAAAAACCCCGCCGTCATACGCGAGCTGAAATGGATCATTCTAAAGGTGATCCTTTCTTCCTCATGTCAAGCATTGTTTGAGGATTGAAAGCAGCACAGCGGAACCATGGTGATCGCTAGTTTATACTTTTAAATTTTTTTAAAAAGGAGAAAATCACCCGGTCGAAGCGTGTGGAAGAACTTACAACAGCGAGCACCAAAGACCTTTGTATACCACTGGACCCACGGGCCACGCTACGCTAAAAGCAGAAGAACACGTATCTACGATACTAGTGATCTGAGCCTCGTGGTTGGTGATGATGATGATGGTGGTGGTGGTGGTGGTCAGCATCGTGATACAGTTCAAAAGATCCACTGCTTCGTGACATGATACACTCACGGCGACTTAATCACAGCCGTAGGTAGATGACCACATTCTTGGTTACCACTTTGCTTTTTTAAACCAAAAACCCCGAGTCCCTACAGAATGAAGATTGATTGAGAGGAAGAAGAAAGAATAAGTTGTCAGAAGCAGATTATATACCTGGCGAAATATCTCGTGCAGGGATATTTTAGTCAGCACCTACAGTACTTTTAGTCTAATGATAACCACAAAATTGAAGATAACCATTGTTTCGATGATGATAATGTTCGTCGTTATTATCAATCATCGTCGTTGAGGTTTCGAAAACGATAGCCCCTCCACATGATGCACTCTGTCGACCTATACGCACAGCCGCAAAAGTCCAGCTCCATGCGTATCCTTTAGCACGAGTTTCAATTTTCGAAATATACCCAAGGCAAGAATTTGTGAAGAGAGAAACAGCTTATGTGGCAGAAGCAGATGTTTTTATACCTCACGAGAGACACCGTGCACGGGACTTTTGGTAAGCATGTCTACTATGGTTGGTTGGTTGAATGGGTAGTGTATCCGGTAGCAACGCTACACCGCTTGCGTTGTTCGGGGATTACGAGTCGGTGTAGGGGGTGTGTCATGTGAGGGAAAAATATAATGAACAGAGCTTAGTGGTGAGTGTTTACCGCGAACTAACAACTGACAGTCTTCCACAAATTTGGCTACCGTGATGGGGGAAGCGCAGATTCACGGGAAATGTTTTCATATTTTGCGTAAGAAAATGTCGCGGATTGGCCGACGAGAGAGGGTATAGATTGAGGAAGCATCATCTTTTTAGGTAGCAAGCTATTGCCTTCTTATCTGGTACAGTAGGCAAGCAACGTCTAATAACATTTGGTGAATTCTTTAATGTTTTCTGTGCCCTTCGTGCACTCATCGTTGGCGGTTATCACTCTAGAATGAATTGCGTTCCATCCCATTCAGAGCTGCACAATGACCCCCTGAAATGAACTCGCTTCTTTGACTTCATTTCTTGGACAATGCTATTGTTAACCTTTATGGCATGAGTTCAAAATCATTGTGAATATACATAACACCGATTGTGAATGGATTTCCAAAGTATATATATATTGTCATAAGATGCTCATCTTCTCAATCCAGCAACCCACCTCTTCTTTCCACACATACAACATTCAAACCCCTAACAACGATTTGCTAACTGGATTAGCTCTCAAAATGGAATCTAACCTTACAGTCCTCAAGAAGCTGGATGTTGATTCGGAGAACAATGAGGGTATTTACCTCGTCCGCGACGAAGACACTGGTGGTCTTCTAATCGAAAAGCGTTTCAAGCTATATGACATCTGGAATGGGCCCGCCCAAGAAGAGATCGACATCCTTTTGCAACTCCGCGGCCAGCCTAATATCACAACTATCCTTGGGTACCATCTCCAAGATGGGGAGGAGGACGACACGAAAGGCAGCGTGTGGCTCGAGTACTGTAACCAAGGCACTCTTGAGGACAGCATTCGTCAACACGAAGAAGAAGATCTTATTATACCAGAGCAATCCATCTGGTATGTCTTCGGCCAACTCGCCGAAGCAGTTCGCCACTGCCAACAAGGCTCAGGGAGCCCCAACTGGGACCCAGTCTTTCATTTGGACATCAACCCTGCTAACGTCTTCCTAGACGATGCCCCTCTCGCCCCGTTTCCCCGCGTCATTCTGGGTGACTTCGGGTGCAGCACGACACTCTCCACGCAGATGAAATACGCCCACACCCTCGCACAGAACCCCGAGGCCGACGTCCCGCTCCCATTCGTCTGCGAATGGCAGAATGCCGAGTATTCCCCACCAGAGTGCCCAACGTTCGAGGTCCGGTCCGACATCTACCAAGTCGGATTGGTCATTTACTGCATGATCGTTGGCGACACACTAATCCCTCCAGACACGGACGTCATGGTAGAGCTGTGGCGGGTCGGTCACGAAAGGTACAGTGGGGCTCTTCTGCGCTTGGTGAGTTCGTGCTTGGAGATTGCTCCCACTGATAGGCCAACTATCTCCCAGTTGGTCGAGATGATCGCCACTCAGGGGCCTAGGTAAGTGAGCTCGCTCGCTTGTAGCATCTCTTTCTCTTTTTCATGTTGAATGCCTTTGGTAAGTGTTGATTGTGCCATACTTTAATGCAAAGTCATATATCCATCATTTCCTCCTACTTTTTGATCCACACGGTGATGACTTTTTCAAAATATCAATATTTCTTGGTGACATAGGACAGGTCAAATTTTTCCAAGGGTGATTTAAGATCACCACAAATAAGGGCATAGAAATTCCCAATAGGTGGGTGAGTCTAGTACAGTAATAACAAAGTCGACAGTCAAATATATATAAACACTTCCACCCTATTCATATTCTTCTGGCACCTTTTTTAGTAAAATGTATAAGTTGTGGTATGAGATGGAAACTTTGCATAGGTTGACTAGCTACCTCAAGTGCTACGAGGGCAAATGGCTCCTTATATAGCCTACCCTGCCCTGCTGTCTAATGCAGCGATCAAAGACACAAACAGTGAAGAAAATCAGATCAAGTGGCAGGGCTATATCCAAAAAAAATGTGTTGTCCAAGTAAAGTATTGATCGAATGCAATTGCTACATAGCGTTTTGGAACTAGCGTCCACGACGGTGACGTCGATGACAGTTAGATGAATGCCCCACAAAACCGCGGGGTAAAACGTATTATGAGAGTTAACGGTCGCTTGAATGGACCGACCATGAGAGAGCAGTTAGGCTGGCTACGCTTATTTTGCCCGCAGAACAGGTGTTGATGGGTGGAGTAGGTCGCACTGGGTATCAATTGATGACATTACTTGATATGCCGTGTCACTTAATGAGACTTATCATACACTTGTAGGACTAGTGTTTGCGGTGAAATATCACCCCCATCCAATGTCATTTCTGTGCGATTTTGGTATCCTGCATGTACCGTTAAAGATGTCGGTTATCAGACGTGCATACGACCTATGCACCTTTAAAAAGTGTAGGGACGAGAAATCAAATTGACCATTGTACAAAGGTACGAAGGCATGAAAGATCTCCATCACAATGTTCATTCAGTGTTCACCGATCGTAGCGCAATGAGATTCAATGCTAGCCGCAACTATTTATGGCCCCCACTGTTATCGAATACGTGGCATCTTGAATTGATGATATTCTTGTTTTCCGTTGTCTTTATCATCGTTTGTACCTCCTGAGCAATACCACCAACCTACACCCTGGCCCTGTTGATCAACAACTCCCCACATACAAGGCACCGCCTTCCATCTTCTCAATTCCTCAGCATCATCCCAACTCGACTGATCCCACAAAACTCTTCTTTTTTCTACTGCACACTGCATCATGGTCGAACTGAAACATACCCAAAACCCAGCAACAGCACAATGGGGCCGTAACCTTACGCATAGCGACTACAGCAAGATATTAAAAGGCTTCATGCCTCAAGAAATGGAAGATAGATGGGGGATCGAGACCGACACGCCAGACGCCCAGGGGAACACTGTCGCACATCTTTATAGGAGCTGGTCGTCGGAGGTCCAATTTTCGCTCACTATTACGGCTAGCGATGCTGATAAAGTCGATTCCCATTGGGCCAAGATCACTAAGATATCGTGGAATGAGCAGCCGGGATATGAAAAGGTCACGGAGGAAGAAGCGAAGCAGTCTTCAGTCAGTTTGTGCCAGGGACTCTTGCGTTGCGAGATGAAAGAGTAACATGTATCGGCGCGTGCTTTACTTTTTAATTCGTGGCGCATGGCTAGGGGTTTGTTTCTTTTAGTTGGATGTTGAAGTTATGGACGAAGAACTATGTTCTTACGTCAACCACCAACATCTACGTATCACGAATATCGGTGGAACCCCCGTTCGATTCGTAAGGTTGGATGTACGTCATCGACTACTAAATAGAGAAATTACGACTAGATCAAATCGAATCATATTCCCTCACCATTTGGGTAAGAAAGACTTGTGTTTGCGTGTTGCATCATGTGTAGATCTGCACACATGCAAGCGCTATACAGGATTATTCAGGTACTTTTCTAGTCGTGTCAAGTGAGGATAAGCGCTAATTCTTACTCATGTTGTGTCAACCTTTGCGGTTCAGTGACACTGCTGAGGTGAGCGGCCGTCCATACAAGATGGAACTTGAAGTCATAGCTGAACCGAGGGTGTTGGTAATTCCAAAGGACTAGACCTTGTGCTGATAATCGTCTTCTTGATGACGTTCACCTTTTTCAGGAGGAAAATTTCACGACACTACTGTAGTTTGCCCTCTGAGCGTGTTGACCCTGTACGATACTGCGCTCTTACACCCCATTAAACACCACAGTTTATATGACCTTGCATCCAGGAAATTGGCATGGGGTACACAGGACGTGCAGTAGTTCCCAGTGCCACTGTTGAACTGTGGCTTCACAATCGTACGCCAGTACGGATTTGGTAGTTTGTCCTGATCTACGAAGTTCCAATGCTCACGTGCAGCGCTCTCGATCCCATTGAAGTTGTAGAATTGATAGCGCTCGAGCAACTCATCATTTCCTTTAATTAACTAAATGCACACGAGAAGTCTAATGCATATGACACGAACTTTAAACTTTGGGCGGACAGTCGGAACGGGACGAGGCGGGTGTTTATCGCCGTCTACCAATGACATTGTGGGAGCACCCAATTTTGCGCAGCCGTCTTCACCAAAACCTTTCACCCGATTTGTTAACTCATAGTCAGGTAGGGCGGTTTTGCAAACCATCTGGAATGAGCTGACTCTACCTTTTACAGCAATTATTCAATGACTCTGGCTAGACCAGTAAATACGAGCGACACAGTGGCACAACAGCAAGTGCCGGCCCCATCTGGTCCGGAAAGGTCCAACCAGCATGCTATTTCAGGAGGGATCCCCGGTTCGCTATGCATGCAGCTGGGCAAGCAGCCATGTCGTCTTCAATGCGTTGATCGCTCACTACCACTAGAATTCATCCGTCCCTCCATTGTGTTCATTCCGCGGCGTTATTTACCTACCTACTTATCGTCAGCATTTATTAATAACTGCGCATCACGCCATGGGTATTGCTGCCACACCGCTGCACCCTGGGCTTGCTTATCGATCCTTCTTGAAGCGCCCCTCTCCACCATCTCATTCTTGCACCGATATGTGAACTGCTGTTAGTTAGTGCTTAGCCCTAACCAGCGCCACTTGGCTACGAGCCCACTAAGCCCACTCCATCTCCTTCGACGGACTGAGACCATCTCGGCATGAGCCATGTCGGCCTTCACGCCTGAACAGCTGGCATATTTGGAAGCGCACAGGAACGACTCGAGAGTTCATGAAATACATTGGGTCTACAGCATTCCCATAGCGCTCGCGACTCTCAGCACTGCTCTGCGAGTATGGGCGAAGACAGCCAGTCGAAACGGAGTGACGCTGGATGACTGGCTTATAATCACTGCGACGGTATGCGCGCTTCATAAACAGCTTTTCTGGACAAAGAGCTCATTTTCTTCATAGATATGTCTTGTTGGACAATGCGCAAGCGGTTTGGGGTACGGTCCACCCCACGGCATGGGAAGACATGTCAATGCAGTTCAACCTCATGATTTGATGATGGTGCGAAAGGTACGAATCTACCGAGAGACTCGACGTATAGCATCTAAACATGATTCTCAGGGCGACTATGTATTCAGTCACTTCTACGATATTGCTTTGGTCATGGTTAAGCTCAGTATCCTCGCATTCTATCACCGCATCTTTGCTGTTCCTGTGTTCCGGAAAGTCGTAATTGCAACGGCAACCTTCGTCGTCGCCTGGGGAATCGGGATCACTGTGACTTTGGCTCTAGCATGCCGTCCGATCGAGGCGTTCTGGGATGCTACGGTTAAGGGGAACTGCCTGGAGTTGGTCACATTTACCTACGTAAGTAACTCTTTAAGGGAAAACTATAGGCATGGCAACTGACCTAGCACTCTAGTTCACCAATATATCTAATCTGATCACGGATATTTGGATTTTCTTGATGCCTTGGCCAGTCATCTGGCACCTACGCATGCAAACCAAGAGGAAGGTTCTCCTCTGCTTCATCTTCTCTATCGGTCTTGCGTGAGTAACACCCACTTCCTTATATTGCTTCACGATAATCCTCATTCTAACCTTTTCCGCGCAGAACCTGTGTTGTTTCCTCCGTCCGTCTCACCGTCGTCCTCGGCCACGGAAACCCAGACTTCACCTGGTACTATGTGCCACTGGGCGCATACTCCGCTTTCGAACCGCTCGGGGGACTCTTGTGCGCGAACCTACCCATTATCTTCCACATGTGGCGCAAACGACGCCGAATTTTGACCGATTCCTTCCATTTCAAAACACAACCCTCGTCGACCGCGACACCTGGCTCTGGCGCATCACGACGAAACCGCATTGCGCGCTCTCTTGGCCTCAGCAACGTCTCCCAAAGCCACGAAGACAGCCAGGCCCGTACCATTATCGGAGACGAGGAAAACGCATGGAACGATGGGATGCAAGAACGTGCTGAGAATCCCGAACGAGCGCGATTCTTCGGTAAAGTCGAAAAAGTGCACACAATCAGTGTGCATGAAGCGCCGAGCGAGAGCAGCACCCACGGGGAAAACCTACACCCTACAACCAGTGCCGTTGTTCCGCCCCCTAAGCCGAAGGCCGCAGAAGGTATGAAGAAGAACGTGTGGGAAGTCAGGAGGCAGAAGTGATGTGGTATGAGTTCACGACGCTCGTTTACGATCATGACATTGTTTTCTTGTATTTTTTTTTTGTTTCGGGATTTTCTAATGCATTGCGATACCCAAAAGGACCTATGGTAAGGTAAGGAAATGGCGCTTTGGGACACAACAGGATATCATCATGACAAGCCAGTCTCGGCAGGTTGGACCGGCATTTAATGGGATCTGGGTATTTTCGTGGGAAAAGGTAATCGGCGCACCGGGGACTCTCGTGCTTTCTGCTACATATATTTATTGCTTTAGTGAGGTTTGTTGAATAATGGGATTGTATGAGTCGGAATCGCGTCGTTGATCATGGTAATCCATGATCTATGAATCTGTTGGCAAATAACTAGAGACTGCGTTCTTAATCATCATTGATGCACACAACTTCCCAAATACTCATCACAAACTGCCCCAAAAAAATACCCACACAGACACATTGAACTCCCCTCGATAAATATCTCCAACTTTTCTGCTCCATTTCCTCCCGTAGCCGGCAAACAAGACCACCTACCGAAACCAAAACCTAACCTCGCACACCCATCTCAGCTTCATCGGCGCGTGCAGGGTCGTCACACGGCTCCTTCAGCCGCTTTCCCGCTCCCTCGGAGAGACTCGTCCGTCCGTGCCAGCGCATCATAGACAGCCAAGCCAGCCCGCTGATCACCCTCACTAACCCTTGCATCGATCCCTTCCTTCACACCCTACCGTATCTCTACTCTTCCTCTCGAAAACCATCACCCGCGAAAATCGAAAAACTCTCTCCAAGCCACCTACCTACCTCTATATCCATCCCAAAAGCTCCCCCACACACACCGGCGCCAAACTCACCTCCCCATACCCAACTCAAGACCAGCAAACGAGCGAAACCCCCATGCATCCGCATAAAGCAATATCAACCCCCCCAGATAAATTGCGCGTCCCCCCCCCGTTGCATAGGGGGCAAACACCTCTCCAACTACAGTAGGTAGGTAGCAATTCTAGACCCGCAGCCGACGGTTTGATTGTGTGCAACGCAAGGGCTCGCGACCGGTGCTCCCGTTCCGCGGAGGGGAAAAGGTGCGGTGCTGGGGTAAGCGATGCCCGGGGGTTGTGATTGGTAGGGTATTTCAATGTCGCATCTGGTGGATGAGAGCATCGGACGTGCGCCTAAAGGGGGTGTTTGATGCCGCGGAAGAACTCGGTCGTAGGGAGAGGTTGTGATTGTTGTGATTGTTTTGTTTTTTTTGTTTTTTGTTGGGAGGGAGGGGGTGGTGTTGATGTTTGGTGTGTTGTGTGTTTCTGGGGGAGGATTGGAGATTAGGCAGTGGCTATTTGGACATGGGATATTGTTCCCCTTTAGTTGGTTAGTGACCTTTGCAGTTGTGCTTTTCTGTTTGTGGGTATGTTTCGGTGGGGTTTGATTGTTCAGCGCGTTCATTGTTCAAGTTAATGTTAGTATCAATGTATATGCAAATGCTTGGCATTCAAGTGATGTGCATCGTCATGGGGTTTCCAGTCCTGACAGACCAATATCGATTATCATTACATGTGAGTGAAAGGAATACTTATAGAATGAAGTCTTTAGTAAGGCACTTTCGCAGCCTTCTCTAGCCACCATTTACACCGCTCTCCGCGACCGCCTTCCCACGCATCCGCATCCGCAACCCGAATCACATTCTGAACGCCGGGATCAGAGTAAGTGTAGTACTTCAGATACTCGGTCACGTTCGACAGCGTTGCGACGCCTCCCGTCGTATTCAGCGACAGCAATTGCGGATTCTCGTCGTCCCACAAAGGCCAATTGATCAGCACGCCATCCTCCCCAACGGGAACAGGAGAATCCACATTACCATTACCACCCTGTGCATCGACAACTGTTATGGTGGGATCGTCGTTAATGATGAAGTTGCCCCAGATCTTGCGAAAAGTGTGCTTGAAGTCCTGCCCTAGGTGGTGTGTTTTGGACCAGAGGGCCTGTAGGTCGAAGCCGTGGTAAGCCGGGGGACCGCTGAATTGATATTTCCAAGCTTCGGGGAAGGCGGAGGCGAGCCAGTAGCTTGGACAGTCGAAAGCTTGCTCGGCGAACACATTGAAGACGCGCTGCTGCTGGCCAATACCGAAGGCGCTTTGATTTACTGCGCTCGGGAGGTTTGTGCCGTTGGTCGCAAAAAGTGGTGCGGATGGGTTTATGGACCGATCATCGCCATCATAGGAGTATTGTTTCTCGAGATCTAGTTTATCTTCTGGTAGGAAGAAGGGGAAAGTCACGTTGATATAGTTTTGAAAATCCTCCAGAGTCTTTGTATACGGTGGGCTGAGGGGAATGCCCTCGTTCGCCATGTTGGCTGAGAGAATGCGCTTTCCGGTCAACATCTTGGAGACAAGCTGCTTTGAGGGTAATTGCTGAACAAAATCTCCATCCGTGACGGGGGTAAAGGTGAAGGTTCCGAAGGGACCCGCTTCAGATACCCGAGCACTTGCGTTCTGGAGTACTACAGTGTCGGCATCACGCAAGCATTGCAGCGTAGAAGTAGAATCGCGGCAACCGGCGGCGCCTACAAAGTCATTGTAGGCCGTAGCTGGGAAATCATCATTGTAGTTGTGCTGGAATGGTACCCAAGGGCTAGCAGCGATGATCTGGAGAATGTTAGCCAATGCCCGCTCTGTGTGATGGGAACATGGTTCCACAAGAAAAAGCACTCTGCAATTGCCAATTCTATACGTACGTTGTTGAAAAGTGTCTCATTCTGTGCGCCACCATAGGCCATGGCCTGATACATAACCGCACCTGCACCCGCACTTTCGCCTGCAATCGTCACCCGGTTCGGATCACCGCCAAACTTCTGAATGTTCTCCCTGACCCATTTTAGAGCGAGATTCATGTCAAGGAGGCCAGCATTGAGTGCGCCATTCTCTTTGACCTGATCACCAGCAAGAAAGCCAAATGCTCCTAGCCGATACTGTTTTCTTTCATCAGTTCCTGACTTCACGAGATCGTAAGGGAAGGAGATTCTACCTGTATGATTACTGAGACGAAACCGTTGTCATTCGTGGTCATAAATTCGGTAGGATCAAGACCGGTCGCCGAGAAGAGACCATAACCACCTCCATCTATAAAGACACCATTAGCCTGTCGAAATTAGACATGGGTACATCTCTGCACAACTTACGAATCCAAAAGAAGACGGGCAAATCGCTTGCATTCGCTGGGGCATATACGTTCAGAAACAGACAATCTTCGCTTCCTAGAGCAGATCCAAAGCCATAAGCCGCGGGGGTTTCCTTTGAAGCGCCAGTCTGAGGGCAGACTGGTGGATCGCTTGTCGCAAGTTGTGTGCCTGTTCGATTGGTAGCTGGTGGTTGGGGTGCAGCGAATCTCAAACTGCCCAAAGGCGGCGCCGCATAACGAATTCTACGTTGAGTCAGATGATGCAAATGAGTAGAAAGAAAGAGATCCAGGCGCACCCTTTGAAAACGTTTATGCTGTTGTTCACATCGCGAGTTCCTTCGTAGACAGCATAGCCAAGATCGACAGACGGTGACGACGTCCCTCTTGGCGAGAACGGATGTGCGCCGGCACCAATCCCAACGCTCAGAACACAAAGTGCGGTCGCACTTCCTTTGAACCGCATTTCCTTCTGTTTCGACTGGATTTCTGGTGTGAAATTCCGCAATCTAGGGGAGAAAGAAGTGCGAAATCAACCCGGGGACTGAAGCACGGTATGCGCAGATCGAATTTCCAAGTAGGGGCTGCTCGCGTGGCGAACTGGGTGGTACAGGACAGGACTATTAATCTACCGGTCTCTACTGCCTTTCACCTAGTGCTTGAACGCGGAAATTAACTAACAAACGCACGCGAAACCCCTGGGTACTTGCCTTTCCTAGTAGGACGAACGAATTTTCCGTATGATAGGAGTTCGCGCACAATTGCCTACCTTGCTTACTACCTAGTTTGATAATTCTGATCAAATTAGGCGAGTTTTTCAGTTTTCCTTAGCGGATATGGGACGATTTGGTGGTCTCCTCATGCCGAGCATCAACTTAGATTGAGAGATTTGCTCTTCGAAGTTCGAAAGTGGTGGTGGGCGCCATCACAGAAGGACGACAGCCGAAATCACCGAAGAGATACACGCCAACGCTCACCACCAGACTCTAGACCACTATAGACAGCCAGCCAACGCCTCGTTAACGGTATGGTCGATGTACAAGCATTTCTTTACGAATTCAGCAGACTCTTCATACCCAGCCACGTCGTTAGGGCATTGCATTCAAGCGAGACGGCTCGCGCAAAGTTGCGGCCGCACCCCTTGAAGTGATTGGATAGCTGCATGGGCACCTGGATAATATAACCTCTTCGCGTACAAGTCCACCGCTAGCTGGCAAAAATCGATTGAAGGCTTGAAAGAGTGGCGCGACAACGTTGCCGCCACCAAAACTCGAAATACTCGTACTGCTGTTATTTATGGTTGCAATTTTCCCGATCTTCGCGCTCAGCTATGTTCGTAGCCAGTATGTGGAGGAAAGGGGCTGGAGACGGACTCGTGTTTCGAATCACGGGTACGAGAGAGCGTCCTCACAGCCCAAACTATTTACTCGACGTTTCGGTAGTCAGAGTTGAAAGACCAAGGAGAGACGCAGGAAATCAAATGCCATACCCGGTGTCCCGGTGCGTGGGTACATATTTCGCTACCGGCCTGGTTGGCGGTTCGATGCGTCCACGATTTTGGGAGGCCAATGGGCCAATGAGAGCAGTCGTTGCTCCTTATGCAGTCTTGAAATATCTAGAAGCGCGCACATATTACGAGCTACGCTTAAATTCTTGAATATCCTGAAACTGTGATTATGCTTCCCGGTGTGACATATAGGAAGAAATCTCTTTGTGATGGGAAACGCTTCGAAAATCTTTAGGTCACGATACTTCGTGCTAGAACCCTCCCCCCCTCCCCTGTTGTATAGCTTCAAGAGAGCTGTGATATGATCCAAAAATGTCTCGTGTAGCAGTGACAGCATGTCTGCGTTAATTCTGCAGCTTGAGGAGAACATAAATCAGCTTGTAGTACTCACTGTATTCTATGTAGGCCTTCACAGTCATTCAGATGTAACAAACACATCTATTACTTTTGACATCACACAATCACAGTGTTCGTAACCTGACATGAAAGAGTAATCTATTCAATTGAATGATGCAATATCTAATGCACTTCGACCTAGGATATCATGGAGTTCTTCCGGGCTGCTTATCAAACGCCCATGTTCACCGTTCCGTCAATGTAAATACGTCAAACCCATGTGCAATCAAAGAAAAAACCTGTTTTTCCTTCCAGCAGACCATGTAAGAAGGAAACACTCCGGTATCTCTACGGAGGATAATCTTGCTATAAACCAGTGACGAACATTCCAATGTCATATGCAACTCTTAAAGCCGTAGATGCTGTGTCAGAATGTATGGTGTCTCCCGAAAAACCAAAATAGTAGACCGTACTCCGTGTGCTATGAAAACCAAAACCGGTACTTCAATATGGTGTGACCGGCATTGTGTCTAATCAATGAAACAAGACACTATCGAGATAGGAAAATGAACAGGGTCGATGAGCCGATCGAGAGAACAACGGCTGCAAGAGGTCAAGCCTACACCATTGTGCGGACTAGGTACCAGTCGTCGAATGAGATGTTGCTGCTGCTGTTCTGCTTCCACTCGGCATACTCTTGAAGGTAATTGGACAGAATCTGAACATCGGCCAGTCTGTCCTGGCTAAACTGAATATGGAGGGGGCCTTGTGCTGTTGCGACCCGCGCAAAGAAGCTGACGGTGGCTGACTTATCCCCTGTAGCCTCTGGAGAAGGAGAAGCGACGCCGGTGGAAGTCGTTTCTTCGGTATTCTTTGGGCATGCGTTATCGATGTCTCGGGGGTCCTGAGTGGAACTAGCCTCCGAGTCTGTGGTGAGGCCAAACACCGCGGAGTCTCCTACAGATGGAGTCTGGCGCTCTTTGAAACACGTGAGGTTAAGACCTTCTTCTACTACCTCTTTCTCATGGTCGGTGATGATGGGTGCCGGTGCGGACAGCGAAGCATGGACGTCCTCGCCATCTGCCGGGCGCGTTTCATCGAGAGGGAGCGTCGATTCAACACTGTCTGTGTGAGCCTCCTGTGGAGCAATATTCTGGGTTGCATCTTGAACGTCGTCTGCGTTTTCCATTTGCACATCCTCGAGCTCACTCCGTGTAGGTTCTTTATTATGAATCCGGGCATCGTGTGCTGCAAGCTGTGACTCTTGGCCCGCCTGTGTATCTTCATTGGTATTGACCTCAGTAGCCTTAGATTTCTTTGCCGCGGCACGGGTCATGCGTTTTTCAGCGGTAGCGACTCCGGTCGTGACCTGGCCGCCTTTTTTGCCTTGGTTAACAGGCTGTCGGGTCGTCGTAGATGTAGAAGCGTCTGCTCCGGATGCGGCTGATATGTTCGCTTTCTGACGTTTAGAGGACGGGCCAGAATTAGAACCCCCTCTGCTGGAATTTCTCACAACTTCACGTTTGCGTTTATTGTTTTTCTTGCAATTGGTCGGTAACCTATCCAGATTGGTGGTGATAGGATTGGCGCACACAGCCAGCTCCGGGTGTGCACGGATAACTGTTTTTTGTTAGTTGCTTACTCTATGGAAAGGTTTTGTTAAGAGGCACACTTGCCGTTGCTGGTCCCGTTGCTACTCTGTTGTTGTTCCGGGTGCAGCGTGTCGCTTGACTTACATTGTTCAATTGCATCATTCTCCAATGACTCAACGGTGGTGTACAATTGTGAGCTAGCACAATCTGACTGACCGCCCGTTGAAAGAGAAACTGGAGTATTCTTTGGGGCCTGCACAGTTGCAGCATCTATGTTTCATGTTAGTCACTATTTGTGCAGTCAAGACCAGGAGATCATACCTTTCGCGACATTCTGAGATGCCCGGTCCTCTGTGACTGCCTTTTCACAGACAGGCTTGACGGAGCGGGTAGATTTGGAATGTTCATATTCGTCATCAACGAACCTGCGCGAGGCAGCCGCATTTTGCTTGAAGGTTGGGCTCCACATCGGCCACTCATCTTGCGCTCTGCCCGTTAGCAAGCGCACCCTCTTGAACGCCTCATCGATGCGGCGGAAATTTCCGCAATTCTTGATGGGTGATGTTGCTTTTGCTGGCTGCGGGCCCTTGTTGAGGTAGTTGGACGACAGCCAGTTGCCCAGCTCTTGGTCTCCCTTCTCGTTGCTTTCGAGAAGTGGGATCCGGATTTTGTCGAGGATTCCCAGGTCGACAAGACCATCCATGGGGTGTGAGTCTTTCTTCATGACTGAAAGTGGTGAGTGATTCAGTATGTGTGTGTTGCTGGTTTGAAGTCTGTTGAAGGTTTAGTGTCAGTCAGGTTCCAGTGCAAGGATGGTAGCGGCTGCGAGGTGTTTTGCTGAGCTGCGGAATCAAGTTGGTAGTCTAGCTAAAGAGAGTGCAAGCTGTGCGACTGGGTTCAACTTTGGCCGCTCGTCCCGAGACTGGCGGCGTGTAGGGACCGAGAAACGTACCTAGCAAGATTTGCGCTTGTGGCTATTTGATTCAGAAAGAAGTATTCGTTATTTAGGTCGTATTGGAGTAGAACGGGGTTGTGCAAGAGGCAGGTGTGATGGTTTTATAGCAGGGCGACAACGACGAGTTGGTCTCGTCAACTGGTTGCAATTTTAAGCACGGGGCACGTGACGAATCCTGTTCCCCTCCTCTTCCACAGGCTTCCAGACGCACAATAGCAGACAGCAACGGACTTCTCTACTCAAGACCCAATTTAGTTTGCTCTCCATAATGAACTCTCGGTGAATGCAGATAGTCCGTGATCTTATTGTTTAACCTTGAGTCCTTCTACAGCCACGGCATATCAATATTTTAGCCTTCAAGTATGCTTGACGCTCAATGGGTGCACGCTCCCCTTTAGCAGGCGTGTATACAATTACTAGTACTTGTTTCAACATATATGCTACCCTCCTCACAATCTTGCTACGCGAGAAATGCCAGAACATGGTACTTCATGCTTCCTGATCTCGGGTGGCGTGGCATTTCCGCATCAGCAATTCAGTACCTGATGCAAGGTGCTCCGGGGCAAGCGCGACGCACTTTGTATCTACTGTTCCAAATCATCATGAAAAATAGACCGCACACTTCTTAAAATGCATATCTACTGCGTCTTGTTACGTTTTCAGCGCTTTCTTATTGCTCCAATCAGGTATGACAGAACTTGGCTCGCCCCCCGCAGGAGCTAGTCAACTGCAAAAACAGCAAGCAAGGACATCCGTAATCGTTAGAACAACAGAGCAATTCTGAGCAGCACAGTAGGTACAAAACATCAATACGTAAACTGCTTTAACACGGTTGTGCCTCGGAAGAGACAATAGGTCGAGATATTCGTGAACAATAACATTTATGTTCTGTCATTATCATCCTCCTCTCAACCCCAATTGCGTCTTGATTCTTCCTCTCTCCTTACTTCTCTTCTTTATGAAGTGGCCTCGCATATTTTGAATTTCCGGTTCCTGTAGATCCGCCAGTTTCGTCAGCAGTGTTCATACTTCATTCTATCCCGAGCCTGCGCATCCTGCACATCGTCTATTTACACCGCCAGAACTTCATGCTCTTTAACCTCTCCAACGACCTGCAAGATCTGAAACCTTGATACGTCTGGAGAACCTGGCGCAGGTTATGTTGCTGGGCTTATGCTCGTTCATTATACCACCTCTCCGTAGCTTGAGGCTTGTGTATTACCCTCTGCCCCTTGACAGAAACCAGTATTTTTAGCACGTGTCGTTCTCCTCCCAATTCATGGACTCATTCATTGCCTCACGGGGCTGTTTGACATCGAGGCGCTGGATTGTTCGTATCGGCGTCGTTACGGAGGCGATCGAGGGTGCCAATGGCAACGGCGGCAATTAACTGGTATCGAGGAACATCCTTTCAGTATCAAGAGTCCTTTCTTTGTGAATGGCGCATCTTCTGCGTACAAGAAATCCAGACGTCTGTTGCGTACATTGCGGCGACAGGACGGTCGGGGTCCGTTCTGCGATCCATGGTCGGCTCACTTTGCGCCGTTTGTTTTGATCGTAGTGAGCTGAGAATCTTTTCGAAGCGCATTCAAATCAGAGGGTTGAATTTTGCAGGGGTAATTGTGGGTTTAAGCGTGCATCAAGTGGTGTAGTGTTTTGATATCGCGGTGCCAAGTCTTCAGCAACGGGTCAACGCCGAAAGGAGAAACAGGAAACAGGCTGTAGTGAAATCGCGCGGCCTCGCCCACTTCGCCGCTCATACACTCATCTCTAGTTTTGGCGTTTTCCCCTACTACATCAAAGTTTCGAATATTTGGTCATTTCTTCTGGTCTCAGTGCTCCTTCTGTCAGGCGAGTCCACCCCCTTTCGAACACTTCTTGAGATTTAGCCATCAATGCTCTCTCTATATGCCGCCTGATAAGACCGCTTTCAACTGAGCTATTTCTGCTTAGCTTTGCAATGCGCTTCTTTTGATGCTTAACAGCGCGAACTTCACGTACGCCACCATTTACATCACTGTTCGGTACAACGTTGTTAATTTTTGGCACTGTGCTTCTTCTCTGTTCGGGAGATCTACCTAACTGATATCAAAAAGCGTCATTAAGATTCACGATAACGACCGTTGCTGCGTCCATCGTTTACCGTCAAGTTGGATGTGTATTAGGTGATTTATATGAAGCTTCTGGTAGATTTGTATCCTCTGGGCTGGGGGTTTGACTTTATAACCCTAGAAAAGTGATTTAAAAATCTCGCGCGTCAAGGAGACTCGCTCCACCCCCAAGAATGCTCCAGTTGATGTATCATAGTTGTGGGTGGGAATCCATGTGACCGCTCACAGGCATACCACAAATCACGTAGGTATTCTTGATCCGCTCTTGAGGTAAAACGATCACCGACTACGAGTATCAGCAATTCATCTGATACCGTGCATACATGTGACTTACCTAGGGCGATCGCGAAGCACGCAACGAACTTGCCCGGAAAAACCCTGAGGTTGGACATAGCAACGCCACATAAAGTACGCACATGGTCTTGCACGGTTTTCTAGAGCTAATTTAGCCAACTTGAGTTCATAGAAGGTCCAAAGGAGGCAAGGATACGCACATCTACTATCCTGCGTGCCTGTCTGTGGGAGGGGCCGAGCTGCGGTATAGTAGGATCATGGACAACTAACAGCAATTGAGCAAGCTTATTGTACTGATGCCCCATTACTGTGCTATTTAGTTTCAGGGGAAGGCCATTGAGGACGAGACTACTCACCGTGCGTCTTTTCGTGGAATCTTATATCCGGAAAAGACCTTCCACTACCGTCACGATCCTGACGGTAAAAGAACGGATCGAATCTGTCCGGGCGTCGCACTCTCCATGACTTGTTCTCTTCTACGAGTTGATCATACCGTACAACACTGTGTCTTTCATCCCCGAAGGCGAAATTGCACACATCTCCAAGGTGAGCGATCGTTCTTGTAGCCCAGATCGAGTCGTCAGCCGGGTCAAATGACCGATCTGCAGGAAAAATGTGTAGCTGGAAAGCACGTTGTGTCATCAAAGAGATCCAGAGTTCCTGGCGAAAGGCTGCCCAGTATATAGCCTGTCTAAAATTTGGGCCTGAGGTGGCAGCATAGAATTGTTCGGCTGCGCGAATGATGGCCTGAGTGCCGAAGAGGTGACCTTGCGGGTCCGATCCGGTTACAGAGACTGAGTAGTATTAGGTAACAATGAGGATATCGGGAGACATGGAACCAACTGTTCATTTCTTCCAATAGACGCAATATGATTGTGGCGGCAAGAAGTGACTCGTCACGGCTAGCCACATCATCGTTTAATGCTGGTATCAGCGTTTCGAAACACCGGGAATAGTAAGCATCGGCAACGTAGGCATCGAAGTCTGTCGTTCGACTTAGCTGTCGTGCTGAAAGCGCGAGTATAGCGTTCATCAACGTGCTGTTGTTCTTCGCACGGTGTACCACATGAACGCCGAAATGGCATCTGTTGTCGATCATATCAAACTGGAAAGCGTCAATGGATGATGCAAAATATCATTTCCAATCTTACAAATAGTGCAACGTCTTCAATGTAGTGCTGGAGTAGCATGGCTTCTTGCTCGTGATCAAGAGGCCAAAGCACTGGTACGCCTGGTGGCTGCTGGTATACAAAAGTATGTGCATCGTTGAGATCGTTTCTTGGGTTTGGTATTCGTAAGTGAGTAGGTGGAGGAGGAACAACTGATGAATGTGGTCCATCTCTCGGAGGAGATTCAGAATTCAAAAGTGACAACACAGGAAGGACTTCTGTTGAGTTATTAAGTGGATTAGAGGGATTTTGACCATCCACCTGATTGAATACAGGGCTTTGGATTGGGGAGACATCCGCTGATATGTGATCCCCAGCTTGTCTATCCTCTTCTTCTTCAGCATATTGCGAGCGTATGTCCCGTGACTCATCCTGAAATCTTACTATACCCGTGACATTAGTTTACGTATCTCTAGGTTTGTGAAAACGTACAGCTAGCTGGAAAAGATATCCATGGCTGTTTACTACTAAACGTTTCCTGTATAGACGATCGCCTGAACCGCCGGCCACTGTCGTAGACGCAATTCTTTCTAGCTCTCACGCAACGTCCACAATTTGGCCTCTCTCCATCGCCTATATCACTTCTCAGCAGAAACCGACCCAAGTGGAAAGTGACAATTACATCGGTAATGCCGTACGCGACATCGGGTACTAGAATTGTTAGACCAAGTTCTGCCATTGATAAAATAGGGCTTACCATGGCATACTGAAGCGGTTGTTGCTCGCCGTATCGCGAGCTCAGCGTATCGATACTTGTCGGGGAGAATTTCCCTGTTGGCGCGAGCCCGACGGGTTTGATGATCCAGCAAGGCTACCGAAATGTCCCCCAAATATATCAACCAACCGGAAATCGAAAATTTTGCGTCATCAAATGTGCTAACTAGAGTCCGGAAGTACTGGACCTAGAATGTTGGACCGTAGCAAAGCGGGGGATCTACCCCACATTTAGTCTACAAGCGAGGCAACTCTCTCCGCTGGACAAGGTCATCAATTGATACCTATGATAAAGCGGAAAGATTGTCCTGTATCTAGGTGTATTTAAATGGGCGGAATAAATCGAGTGCCTACTCTACTTTTCAACTACACAATTCTCCATTCACGGCTTGCCACCATTCATTATGCCGCACGCTTTGACCTCGGAACAAGAGCAACCAACTTTCAACAATGAAAAACTCTACGTGAACGACGGGCTCCTTCGACCCGATCAAGTTGATGAACTCAAACCATCTTCACCGAGTCTTCCTCTCGAGGAGCTCCGCCAACGATACAAGGACGATGGATATCTGTTCCTGAAAGGTCTGCTACCACGTGAAGACGTACTGAAAGCTCGTGAAGAGTACTTCAAGATGCTAGCACCAAGTGGTGTATTGAAACCCGGTACTCAGCCTGTAGATGGAATCTTCGATGATTCCAAAGACGCCGCAAATTTTCCTGGAATTGGGGCTGGTGCTGCCCCGGGGAACAGTCGACCGGGCGAGAAAACGGCGGAGAAATTCGTGACTTTGGCTCTTGAAGCTCACTACGCGCATTGGTACAAAGAGACTTTTTGCAAGCATCCTGTTCTTAAGCAGACTGTTGCGCGCATTTCTGGTTGGGGTGATAACACGTTTGCTGTTCGAAGAAGCTTGTTGAGGAACAACACCCCCGGTAATAAAGCGATTGGGGTTCATTACGATCAGATTTTCTTGAGGCATGGAGAGGATACGAGTTTCACAGCGTGGGTACGTTTTCCCGGGTGCGATGTAGTATCAAGAAACCACACGGTGTGGTATTTTGAGATATTCATCACTCACTGTATCACCCTTGGTCGATTTGAGCTGACTTCATACTCACGAATTTTAGGTGCCTATGGGGGATATCAGTCTCACAGGAGGCGGACTGATATATCTGGAGAATGGTAAGAATCTTCCGTTCATAAGCATGGTCCACACTTTACTTACACATATACAGGTCAGACTTTAGGTCGCGAGGTCGAAGCTGATTTCACACAAAAAGCTAAAGAAAGCGGATTATCCGCAGAAGAAGCAAAGTATGCCTTTAACCAGAACATGCTCTCTTCGGGGCTCTTGTCCGACGGACCAAAAGAGTACAGTGAGACGTTCAATCGTAGGTGGTTAGTCACTGCTTACGAAGCGGGTGACGTGGTTCTCCATACTCCCTACGCAGTAAGAATCCCTACTCTGTGCCACTATGCTTACAGGCTTACGTTCTATTTATCAGATTCATGCCTCGACCATGAATTATGATCCGAAGAATATCGTCCGCTTAGGAACTGACCTCCGGTTTGTTGACAAGAGCAGACCTTGGGACACTAGGTGGGATAAGTATTATGAATTCAATGACGGTGTATAGACCCAGGCTATGGGTGAAAGGTGTGGCTGAATCAGAATGGCAAGTTCCTAAAGTACTGTATCCTTATCTGATTTATGTAGTTTGCATCAGTAAGTCCATAGGAACATTCTTCGGTTCATCTATTTGAGTAGAGACTATCAACAAAGGATGTTGGGTTATGGTTAATAGTATCGAAGGGATTTACACGCTCGGCAAACACTCACAATGAACATTAATACCATTCAATGAGTCCCACCTCAGACAGCAGGTTAACCCCGAGTACAGAATCATATATTATCGAAACACCCCGTGGCGTGACATTTTCAGATAGTAATCATGTACGGTAATTACCCTAACTCTACGTAGCTATCCTCTACTTACGATATAGGCATTAGCGCCCCATAAAATGGTCAATTTAGTACGCCGATAGAAGGCTTTGTGCACAAGTGCCCATAGCTTCGTAGTTCAGATAATCATACCGTACTGACAAATACTATAGCCGACGCTAAATAGATTACTGATTGCGCGAGACATACCAGTTTGGGCTGTGATAGTTCTAGCTGCGTCTCGTTTCAAGTAGCAGGACACTGAGGCGGTTTCAGATATCCATTGAAGCCCTAGGATATTGCAATTGATAGAAGAGTTGATATTCACGAAATCTAACCACACTTCAACCTTTGTGAATAGTATGCAGACCATGAGAAAAGTTGAATTCTCACGATTATGGACAAGCATATTTGTAATTGTAAGTGATAGCAAATTTGTTGTTGCCCGTTAACTCGCCAATCCAATCAGACGGATAGATGGATCAAGCTAGGAAGTGATCTTGATCAAGGATAAGTGCACAGAGATGTGGTCGCAAGGGCATTCAGATGCACAGGCAAGCAAATTTTGATGATGCTATCTTGCTCGCTAGAAGAGTGAACTTAAGCCAAACCAACTTCCTATTCCAAATCAATTGATATGCTCAGACCGTCTTATTGTAAAGGAACAAGACATCGAACGAAATAGCTGCCATGCAGAGAACTTCGTATACAATCTCACAGAGCACATACACATGCCAAATGTAGTCGGGCACCGACTTGTATCTATGTATACACCTCGATGATACCCCGAGCCAGCCTATCATGCGAACGCCTCGGTATTACGAAATTTCCGCACCTTACAACCCCGTACAGCGTAAAAACAACGCTGATGCGGACCAGCCGAGCAAGACGAGATTCCCCCCTTCGTGCTTACGTGCGATTTAACGGGCGCCACATGGCTGTCGTAGTTCAAGTGCTCGTGATGAGCTAAGGCGCACCGAACACCGAGCGCCTTACTCTGTACAGATGGGCCAAAGCGAAGTCCGGATCTTTCGAACGTTACTAGCAAGAAAACCCCCCAACTCGGGATAGGCCGATACGTTTACCCGGGAGCTTGTAACTGGCGTGTCGCTTTTTCAGGATTATTCAACAGTCTCTTTGTATCAAGTTGCAAAGGCTAAAGATGTAATAGTTGGTGGTGACGGGGGCTGGCCTAGACGCATTGGATGACCCTGTACGATCGGGAATTTATTTAAGCGTTATTAAGCGAGCTCAAGAGAGTACGTGGAATCTTCGTGCGAGTAGGCATGGCGAGAGAAGCAACCTTTGCAATGCTGTCGTGCGTAAGTAGTCAAGGGATGCATTGAAGTTTGGACGGAGTGGGAGCCAAATGCTTCCTCCATCGCTGTCCCCTTTCAGCAGGTAATGACGTTGATGGCGTGGTGGGCATTCACCATTTTGAGGATTTTATTTTTGCAAAGTTATTGTCTGCTTAAGATTGTATCCATTGCGATGGAATGGAGGGATTTCTACCTGGTAAAACTTGGCGTTGTTGAGAGGGTGGAGAGACTCCGCCCATAGCTTTTAAATTGTGAGATAAACCTTAATTGCCTTTTTAGGGGTCGTGCCGAGGTAGACCTCGGTAACCTGCCCAAAATAGGATAGGGACCCAAACTGCGTCCCCAACTCTTGCTCTCCACGTCAAACATTACTAACCGATCAATCGCACAGGAATCGATCCCTTTACAAATATGCCTTGTAGGATGAGATTAGCGAGACGGGAGATGGTTTGTGCCGCTTCCCGCGAGCGCTTTTTGTGAGTGTTTACTGCGTTGGGAAGGAGATCTTTCTCGGAAGACCGTGCTGGATTCCCACAACATTGAAAGGTTGAGACCCATGGATGGACACCAATTTGATTGGATCATGTGATACCAGTATTCAAATCTTGAGTTTTCAGGTACGTCATCATTGCTGAATATCTATCAGTGAGAAGAGCATTCGCAAGATAGGTCGTTGTTGGGATGGACTGATTGCTGTTTTCTTTTAGGCCAAAGCGTTATGCAAGATGTTCAGGGTTGATGCGACAGTTCTTACACAAGCCCAGTAATATACTGCTTACATGTACGGAGCGGGGCGTATGCTGACGAGTCTGGCAGTTCGCCCAGTACGCCGTAATGGTAGACATCACTGATTCAGGTGGCATAAGAATACGGCGGCTTGATTCCAACGATGCTCCTTGTTGCTTTGGTGAACACCAGCACACAAATGATGACTTGCTAGTGCGTATGGGGCATGTGCCATGTCTGCTGATGAAAGCATTGTCGTCGGGGGATATCTTGCGTCCGTGCTACAGTGGCAAGGGTAAAATCAAAACTGACCATGGCCTTAATGATCCTGCTTGGGGATGTACAAAGACAGCAATACGAGGCTGTGAGCATGAGCGGCACATACCTACTTGCATACTGACTCCAACCGTCATGGACGGTATCCACCGGGCAATGGCTTGGGCATATCTGCAAGGCTATGTTGTGCAAACTCATGTACTATCCAGGGTTCAAGAAAACTCGAATGCCACCAAAGGAGCAAGGTATAGGATTCACAATCAGCCGTGGCACGGTGCACAATATTATGGTCTGGAGTTCAACAACCGAGGAAGGATGAAGACAGAAGTTCGGAATGGTAGCCAGAACTTCCCCAGGAATTACTAGAAAAGGCAAGAGTGGCATCTTGTAGACCTTCCGATTACAATGTACGTGGAGAATAGCCACTTGGTTGATGTTACTTGTGCAAGTAACGGAATCGATGTTGTGTAGTATTGTACATACCTACCTGGTCGATTGATGTGGCTAAATATAGACTAGGATGTACCCTTTGGGAGGGGCAGTGCACGCACCATTTCATCCATCTCATCTTGGCGAAGATGGCGCGCCAGATATGCCGGGTTCCATGGGATCACAGGCAGCCAGATACATTAACTCGACCGTTTTTTTCCCTTCACTATCGACTTATCCTCATTACAATGAAGCAATTGACGGTGAACTGCTGAGGCAAGCGAGCGAGCCAAGACTCAGTGGCTGGCTTTGAAAGTCGCCGCTGAGGAATCATCAAAAGCAAAGCGAGAAAAAACGTCACTGTGTCAGGTCGCTCACGCAAGGCTAGCGGAAAGGCCCCAGCGGAGTTCCTATACTTAACTGTTAGAGGGTTAAGCGTAGCTCGAAGCAGGCGTAAAACACATCCAAATCTGAGCGCGTGCCTTACATCCTTCGCGACGGGGCCGCAAAACAAACCATAGCCGTCGTCGCAGCAATTTCCGTTAAGGCGCTTCCCCTTCCCTGGCATCTGCTTACCGCTTTCCCTTCTCCGTGTATGGCCCTGCCAGGGGCCTTTCGGAACGGAGGCAGCGAAGGGAATGCCTCACATGCAGCTATCATAGCAATCCGACACTAAAAGTTATCAAATCCCCCAGGCATGATCTGCTGGTTCCTCTGCCTGGGAACACATATTAACATCGACTATCCGCAACCACTAATCGACCCCCTGCCTCCGTTTGGCACCCGCATCCAGACCGTTGTCACTACCACCGCAACCATCGTCAACCCAACCCGCCACCACCATCACCATTTGACACCTCACTCATTGATTCCCCAGCCGTGGAGGCTTTCTCTAATCCTTCTGGATTCTGCGGCGGCTGAACTTCGCCGCATGCGCTAGTGCCGTTTATTGTGCAGAGTCCTGCATACACCCATCGCTACAGCCTTGGAGATTCTGGGTGGTCACTGGTCATCCCTGCGCCGCTCCAGCCAGGCTCCGACAAAAAGCGGCAACCGAACGCTGTGCTGTACTTTCCACGATTAGAATGTTACCCAGCGTCCAGCTGCTGACGGCCTCAACGTCGCATGCCAATTATAAATCAGACGACTCGACTTATCAGACCAAATCGTTAATCTCTTCCAGCTTTGTTTATCTGCACATTGATCAGAAAAACACAAACCCGGAACAGGAAATGCAAGGAGGCTCAAGGCGGCGGGGCAGCAATGACGACCTGTGGCACTCCATGGGTGGCAGTAGGCGGCCGGAAGATCATAGAGAAGAGCCATCTGCCTATCACTTCACCTCATCACACCATAGTCCTCTCAGAGGCACATTCGCACAAGTTCCTGTGATATCGACTAGTGCTGCCGACAGATCCCCAGAATCCCAGAAAAGAAAAAACAAACCAGCATCGTTGCGTAGTCTACTTTCCCGACGCCCATCAGCAGAGCCCAACGACATGGACCATCTACAGCCGACATCCTCACATTCTCATTACCGTTCATCATCTAGAGATGGGAAGCTGGTCCCTGAGCCGCTTTTCTCAGCTCGATCGTCGCCCAGGAGCATGCCGAATTCACCTCATGGCGTCTCTACAAATGCTTCAGAAATGGCTCGAGCCAAATCCGCATCCCCTACCTATCCCCCTCAGTCTCAGTATCAAGCTTACTCTCTCAATCCTCCTGCTTCACAGTTTCCCCACCGCTCAACATCAATGGAGACATACTTTGACCCCAATGCCCGGCCCAATCCTAACGTAAGACCTGCTACGGCAGCACCGCGAACTAGGGCACAGCCCGAAACGGAACCTTTCAACGATGACACCGAGTTTCATCTGTTTGCTGAGGCAATGAGTGGGCTTCCAGATAACTTTGATGCCATGTCACCGAGCGAAGCGCCACGGCTACAGGCTTCTCTTTTTGCTCGAGGCAACCGAAATGATACAATTCCCCTTCCGTTGATGGACTCATCGGCATTTGAGAGACGGGATCCCAGTCCTAATACGTACGGTTATCGCCAGCAAACTCGCGGACGAGCAGCATCTAGACCAGAATATGTGACCCAAGAAGTTGTACCGATTCCTAGCATGGATGATGAGTGGGATCCGCAGCGGCGCCCTCGCGAGAGCATTGCGCCTAGTTCAGTTGCAGTTGCGAGCGATCGATGGACGTCACACCGACAATCCAGTAGTTATTCAATGTACAACTCTGCCCTTCCTGGCATTGATTCATATGAGCAGCCCTCAAACTTCGATACTCCGCCATTAAGTTCAGGCTTTCCGCCGCCTTCCGTCTCCACCTTTCCGCGTCGAGCTTCGTATGACCGGCCGCCAACCGACCCTTTTCCCCCCAATCTCGTCGCTGTGAACATGGAACTCGAGAGGCTGGGTGTGGAAGATGAGCAGCCGCCGGATGACGAGTTGCCCAATTACCAACAAAGCCAAGCGGAAATGAACGAAAGGAGGCGAGTCGAGGCTGCGGCAAGAGCCAGGGAGCTCGAAAACAGGTGGAACAGCTCCCGCGGTTACAGGTGAAGATGATCACTCTGTTATATTGTTGCATTTCTTGCGTACAAGCGTTCATGTCTTCACTCACCATACCTTCCGGTATCCGTTGCTGACCTTTGCCATTTTCCAGCGCTTTTTATTTCATTTTCATATACATACTTTGATTTCCACCTGTACAAAACGTCTATGTGATGAAAAGTTTAACACGATTCCTATTCATAATGATATCATTTCTAGCTGTTTTGTTTTACGTCTTCCTTTCTCTAATATCTGCATCAATCCCATATGTTTGAGATGTCGCATCTTTTACTAAAATATAATTCATAACCCTCAGTTTCAACATGCTCGCTCTTGCTGCAGACTGATCCATCATGAAACCCCGTTGGAGCTAGGTGCCCGCAGCATTTCCTCTATTGGATAACGTTCCAACACCCTCCGCACGAGAAGTCGCCAGACCGCGAAGCGGATCAAGAACCACGACGATTCTCGCGCGCTTCTGTGCCACATGCCCATTGCGACTTGAAGCACAGTAGATACCTCAGCAAGACATGCAACAAGTCCGCGATAGTCGTTGCATTCCCTTTGAGGAAATCTTTATACGGTGAAACGCAACGGTCAAACGTTCCGGCTATCATGTAACTGTAAGTGTAAACCCCACATACAACCAATCAGCATCAATCTTGAAATCTTTCAGACTCTTTCTCCTAGCGTTCACAGCGTCTGCCACATTGAACTCACCGTTTAAAAAACCATTTCGCTAGCGACTAGCCCAATCATCGTAATAATGCTCGGTAGCGAGATGTTCCACTCCCTCGTATAATCCAGACTACCAAGTACAGCAATACGGGAAGCGCAAGGGTCAGCTTCTCTTCAAAATCAGCCTCGCAGACTGCCTCGACGGCCACTTTACCCGTTCCGGCCACCCGCATATCGCCCCCTATCACCACATCTGCAGAAGCCGGCCAGGATGTCGACATACACCATGTGCATGTACAAGCGCGACGACGGCCACTTTAGCGAGATTTTCAAAGGTGATCCTTTATTTTAAGCTTTTACAATTTGGGATTGCTTGACTGAAAGATGATCGTCATATCGTGCGTGTTATTTTTGTATTTCGTTGCATTTCGCGGACCTGGCTGCATTCGCCGTTGGTCGGCAGTCGAACTGAACGTTGAAGCGTAGTACAGAGACGTTACGATTGATTTACGGCAACGTACGTGCGTGCATGATGCTCGGGAGGAGGAAGTGACGCGAGGTCGGACCAACACCGTGGGATGAATGCCTGACTTTCAGGACCGCTCCCGTATTGATGTGGATCGGAGCGATGGTCCCCGGATGCTGGAAGCATTGTTACGATCTCATCATTTACAATTCTGATGTATCCTTCACACACTCTTTACGACAATTATGGATTGCGATACAATGCGAAAAGAACATCTTTTGGTCTTGGTCGATGGATAACATCGTCGGGCATCTTGCGGAATGCCCCGCGGAGGCCACAGCTGGTCTCCTTGGCCTATGTCTCCATCTGAAGCTCTTCTGTGTGGGGTTATAATTTGGGGGCTAACAAGATTCGAGCAATAAACACACCACCGACATCAATTCGCTACTTGCCTGCCCGATACGGACGCCTGTACGAACCTAGTAAGCGGGGGGTTCACTCGAAGGAGAGAAAAAAACGGGATGGCCTGAGCTCAAGGGTTCAGCTAATTTGCTTGTGCAGCAATCTACTGGGTTATAGGTAACCCGCGGATGAAACCCATCGCACTCATATGGGAAACGGGGACTTCGCAAATCACATCATGAGTCCCTTATGAATGTCACAGTGACTTGCAAGGCTGAGACCCGCGGCCGCACTTTGAAATATCCTGGGGCTTCCTGTTCCGGAGATCGGCACGCCGCAAGGGGAAATGCATTCGTGCTGCAGACCTGGTTGCCTTTAAATAATGGTGGGGGAATAGGATCAAGTAGTTAAATTATTCGACAGCATCACCCATGTCCCGCGAACCAAAATCCGGCCCTTCGCGTATACTGGACAGTCAGAAAATTGCAATGTTAGGCGTAGTAACGGGCAGTGGTGCCACATGTTCGACAGGGTACATGCAATCTAAGCATCGTGCTTACTCGTGTTCGCAAACATATGGCAAAGAGATTATATGAGCCGAACACTCGGAAGAGTTCAAATCGTTGCCACCGTAAATATGCCTGTTTATGGGCGGGATGGTCATCATCTTCCCTTGGGCATCATCACATTGTTTTCCTACACGATTTCATTTGTCGTATAGGTACTGCAGGTTAGCTGGACTGCGCGTTTGTGGTAATAAAGGTGGGGGCTGTGCCCCTGCGCGGGCCGACATGATGCATCGAGTGCGAAAAATAGAAACACAAATTGGATCACAAGATGTCTTATAATGACATTTGGCTTTGTTCGAACAGAATTTCTGGAAAACAAAGAATGTATTCGATTGGTGATCACAAGATGGGAGAAGGGACAAAGGGGCGGAGTGTCGTGACTCCATACAGGGTGTTGCGAATGGAAGATGGGTATTCCAGCGACCCAAGATTCAGTCAAAAGGTTCGTTGCACACGAGGTAAACGATGGATCCATTCTGTCTGTATGTATGATATGATTGGTTATATGCATTAAAGCTACGCTTGACTATGTGGAAGTGAGGTATATGCAATGCAACGCTGTAAATGCTAAACAGAGAACAGACATGGAGACGCATGGTGATATCTAATCACCATGACGGGAAATGCATTATCAATTATGATGAGGTCCAGCCTCATGTGGGTCAGCTGCAGGTCATTCAGACCAGGAGCTTCCGTACCAGATCAGTGATTCATCAATACTTGGTCCGTTTTCGTGGGTTGCTGTCATCGGCTTCGTCTTCCCTCGAGCGCTTCAAACCGCATTTGACGGACTGCGGTGCTGGATCAGCTGGAGGCATTTGGACTGGTGGCAAGGCTATACTGCAGCTCCACTGCATTAGGGATGACTTTCTAAACACATGGCTGGCTACAGTCACGGATGCCGTCTTTTTAGCTACCTGATGGGTGTAGTGGGTGATGTCTGTGGGGATACGCGATGTGACGGGGACATTCGGCACTTGCAGCTCTGCAGAATCGAGAAGTTGCCACACCACCCGGCACAGCTCCAAATCTCGGGGAGGAAGGCTGGGGCTTTGCAGGCGCTCCTTGACCGTGCAACTATGCAGCAGTTCGATATCCTCTTTGGTCTCTGGAACGTCCGTCATGACAACCCACCGTCGAAAGCGCACAGACTTTACGAACTTGACGCGAGCGACTGGAGGTGGTATGGCTAGTAGGCCAGCTACCGCAATACGCTCCCATGTTTCTTTGCGGAACCACTGCGCAGTCCAAGCTACTGGAACAGCAGCGTACTCCTTTCCCAACTTCTCGCTTGCAGAACTCGCCCAGATCTTGCGGAGCTGCACGTGAGTACCGAAACGTTTCCTATCCTGCGGATTGACAATCATGCCGAATGCGAAATTCTCCCAAGCATAGCCCCACTCGGTGTCTGGCATATCAAAGCGGATATACGGCTCTTTGAGACCAGCTCTACGCATGATACCGAATGCATGGACAAGCTCATGAACCAGTGTAGCGGCGAATTGGAAATCGTGACGGAATTGATCGCACATGGGGCGCGTAACATACCCGTTGGTTTCATCTTCGTAGAAGTGTGAAAGCCTACCGTTCAGCTCGATCAGCACTGCTACATCCTTTTGAAAAGCTTTTGAACAGGACGGGGTATGCGCAGGCATGCGATTAGGTATAATCGTTGCACGGCCCCAGAGCCGGTCCGCAGGGTTAGCAAACTTGAAGACGACGCAGTGCGTGAGGCAATCCAGCGCTTGTCGAACACCACGTATATACGGAAGTTTATCGGCGTTGGATTTCTGAGCCATAGGGTTGGTGAGGTAAGTCTTTCCGGAGACCAAGTCGAGCTGAGGACGCCCGTATGTTAATGGGAGGAAGAAGTCAAGGAGGCGATCTTCTTGGATGAGGAGAGAGGCAAACCGGAGTGCTTGCTGTAGATGGGGGTTTGAAAATGATGGACCGCGAAAGATGGGATGTATATCATTGTCGAGGTTGCCTGGGAGGACCGAAGGATCGCTGAGGAGGTTTAGACGATCGTTCTTATTTACTGCCTCAACCAAGCTGTTGATGTCGAGTGTTTCGATGCACATTATAAATATAATATGAAATAAAAGAAACAAGAAGAGGAAGAGAACAAAGTAGTTTTGATGCCTTAGTGAGCGTGAGAAAACAAATGAAACGAAATGAGATAGGAAAAAAATTGTAAAAAAAAAAAATGGTAAAGAAAGAGTTGGTAGGAGTTCTGAGGAGATCAATGTGGGGGCATAGCTTGTTGATAAAGGGCAATCGGATTTGGATGGAGAACAATGCAATCGTTTGTGGCGCTGTCACACAAAGAAACCAAGTAAGAATAGATAGATACAATACATTGTCCTTGACCTTCTGATCTAACATTTCGGTAAAAATAGACGCGATTTAACAAAGAAAAGGACATGAAAACAAAGAATATCCCCTAGGCTTGCCAGTCATGTGACCAGTGTAGCTCACCCAGTCAGTTGGTCTGAAGTCAATCCACCTGTGCCGAAAATTCTAAGAGTACTTTGACTTTAAACAGCAATCACTTGGTACAGGCGTCATAATTCCCTAAATTCTCTATGACCAATGCAATGTAGTAAGTTCTGAACATTTAGAGCCCTATCAATCTCACGGGCGTATCTCACGGGTGTATCCGGTGGGCGTGTCTCACGTACGCACATCAAAGAATCATGCTAAAAGTCAGTTTCAGGCCAACTCAACAAGTTCTGTTTAATATAAACAGTCAGATATCATGAATAAATACAATGCTATGCGATGACAAACACGATTACAATGAATTGTCAGAACTTAGCATCATGGACAAAAAACAGCCTAGCAGCATACATCTACTTACCTTTTGATATAACTATCAAATCTTATACTTCAAAAACTCTCCAAGGGGTTAGAGTAGAGAAATGGATACGTTATAGGTCTGGCGCAACCTAGAATTAACTGTTAATACGAATCAAAATCTCAACCAATCGTTAACAGCTTGTAAAAGTTACGTTTCATAGTGTGATGAAGCATAGAGTACGATTGGTGCGTTGTTCTAAGCCCAAACCAAATTGAGTAACATTGAATGCAGTGGAAGTATTCGATGTGCGTGATTGTTAGCCTCGCAGATTCAATTAGTTGCAAAGCTGAAGTCTCCCAAGACCCACTTCGCTTCCATGTGAGCCAGTCACGAGTTCCATTCAATGTTGATCTTCAAGAAGGCAAAATAGGCCGGGAAGAGTGGTGGTCAGCCTTTATCCCTATCTGTGTTAGAGATGCAAAAGCGACATCGCTCTCGTATTTGATGTCAGGGGTGGTTGTTGTGTACCAGGGTCTGATACTGATGAATGACTTGCAGATCACACTCGTCGAAACCATTGTCCCTCGCTATAATTGAATGGAAGAACTCCATATTTCCAGGATATGTTTATCATTCTTTGAGTTTGTTCGATCCGCACCTCGCCTCAAATAGGCTTTGCATAGCACGATGGACGGAGTGTGCATACCAAGCCTGGTTGGCTTGGCCATCGTTATTTCAACATTATTCATTTTCTCGCAATACTATACGAAGACATGGTTCCAAGAGAAATTTAGCAAGCGACCCCGCACTTCGAACAGGGCTATTCTCCAAAAGGTCCAACAACTGTCCGAGCGACATGAGGTTGCGGCTATGCTTGCCGAGCTGATCCAGAAGGACGGAGCAAGATCTTGGCCTCCGCGAGCCACACACGACTGTTCATTCTGGCCTGTAGCCCTTCGACCATATCAGAATGTACTTCTTAAAATGGCGCCCATGCTACCTCGGAAAGAGCCTTCACTGGATGATAAAGAGAATGCGACGCGTGTATCCGATTTCCGTTTGAGGTATCGAGACTTACTGCGTGAATCAGTCGACATGATGGAAGTGAGATCGGTAAGTAAACTTGCTCGTTCTTGAATAAAGAGTAGTTGTTAATAGTCTTTTGAGTCAGATTCTGGAAGCGGCGGACGCAGGCCGTTGGGATGTTTTGGGCCGCGACGTATACAATGCTTTCTATTGTTGCATAGCTTCAAGCCGACACGCATACAGATGGGGGACTATTCCTGTCGTCAAAGCTGCCCAGCTCGAGAAGGAAGTCGAGCTTCCCCGCGAATTAACGGAGCCATGGGAGTATCTCCAGCGGCATTTCGGATGCGCTTCGCAAAGTGGAAACAACAGTGAGTCAATTCAAATGCACTCACGACAAGTCTAATTCTAGCAGCAAGCAATCTCATCCTTAATTTCGATACAAAAGGTCGATATCAGTACCAGATCAATAGCGGCCTCTCCAAGGAAATCACCTTGGGGGAAGAGGCGTTCGCGCGCATCTTTCATCAGGTTGAAGTTTTCGGTGTTCCCATATACTACGACATGGTCATCGCCATAATAAATTTTGCCGAAGGAAACAAAGCTATTTGCGCAAGACACGTTGCTAGCATAGCTTCACAACTGAGACACGTGCTTCGAAGTTATTTCGATCATCTGCACGATAAAGAGATCGCGCTCTCAGTGTGGCTCTCTCGAGTCCAGGGGTTCTACGCGTGGGGCGTAGGCTCGCGCGACGATGAGACGGGCGATTGGGACAAGTTTGATGGGCTCAGCGGCAACCAGGTTCTACTCTTCCAGGCAGTGGATGCATTCCTCGGATTGGAGCAGTACCTTTCGGACAGAGACCTAGGGCGAAACGTCCCCACCCGCCAGAGAGTACTGTGCCACGCACTCGCAAAGCACTCTTTCAGGCGCCACCTTGACCCGAATACTTCAGATGATTCTGAAATACAAATGAGTCAAGCTTTTGGTGAAATTGTAAAGCAGATGAAGGTAAGTGTTCTTCGGTTTCTTAGCTGGCTTTGGATATTGATCTTCCTAGGTCTTTCGGCACACTCATCGAATCAGAGCGAAAGCATACTTGTCACACCCTGCACCAGAGAGACTGCCTATGACGGCGGGTAAATCCTTGCTTGAGCCTACTATTGACCAGAGCCTTGATTTTCTCGACTCATTCATGCTCAAGCGGTTAGACCAGACAAGATGATGTACTATTCCTGTGATCCGAAAAGCATTGGAGGAATACAGTTAGTTTGTCTCGGTTTTTATGCAATATGTGATAAATATCTCTTAGTGTTCATAGATTTTCTTGTTTATTGTTTGATACCAAATATACTAGCACGGGGCCAAGCAGGCACTTAGCCCTTGAGGTACATATACGGCTCTCTCTCGCTCTCTGAATATTATCAGCTTCTCTCTTTTGAGCGCTATGTTTAATCTCATTATATTTTCTTATCAGGGAGTGTAAAAAAGACAACGTTTCCTACGCTTTCTACTGATTCCAAGGGAATATTACACTCACTTGTATACTAATTAGTTAGTCTACGGAAACTAGCCTGTAGTGTTCTTCAGCACGCGTTTTGATTGGTTACATGTCGTCACGTGCTCACGCGCGTCGACGCGTCGACTGGTTACACCAGCGAGCCGGGATAGCACGGACCCCCTCCGACAGCGCTCCTCTTTGCCTGCGATAACACAATTGCTTCTCATCCGTACCTGCCTACCCATCCTCATCAATAACAGCAGGCCGTTCTCAATTTCTCTGAGAGTTGCCGGGAACGGGCAGTCGAAGCCTGCTTGCTGTCTCACGAATTGTCCTAGCCAGAGCACTTGAGTTGCTCTCGCGCAAAGATGGACTGGGACGCGATTCATTCGCAAACAAAAGCAATCACAGCCGCCTTCGATCTGCCACCAAAACGCTATCTGGTGGGTATCATCATCCTCGACAAGCCTTTGAAGGAATTGTTAGATACAGACTTCATCTGGGTGAAAGCCCACGCCAAAATCACAGCAAAGAGATTGGGTGAAGTTTATATGCAGAAGCAGAAACCCGACGCTCAGTTTGATCTGCAATTCAAGGATAAAGTGGTTCCTCTGGATGAGGTGTGCAAAAATCTAGATCAGTATGGAGATCGCCTCATAGTTCTAAGGGCTGTGAGGAAAGACTCCAACGGTATTCTTGACCCTCAAAGCCCGTCACCTAACGCGCCCGAAGCACGTTCGGTGCCCACCAGCGGACCTGCGAACATGTTTGGACATCAACCCGAGAGTACGTCCAATGCTATGCCTCTATCTGCATCGACGAATCAAAATGTTGCGCCTATTCCACCCCAGAAAAAAAGCTTTGAAAAGCGTTATTCTTGGTTGACTGAACCTGCATCGACTCCTCGCAGCTCTTTAATGCAATCAGAAGTACACAGCCTGTCCACGCCTTCATCTTACTGCTCTCCGTACCCAGCTTCCACATCTGCTCCGGCTATGACACAGTACAAGCAGTCAAACTTAGAAGAAGAGCCAGCAATAGACGGTCCGGACAGCGAGATGGGAAAGTACAAAACTCCTGTGGATGGATCAAGATTCCTCACTAAGATCTCTGGTAATCGCGTTGAAAAAGGAGCTGTCACATCCAGCCCAAATCCTTCGCATCCGGGTGCGCCGAACGAAAATGTGGATGGCCGTGTGCAGCACAGTGACCCCCTCCCGCCAGTCAAATTGGAAAGCAGGTCCCCACAGCACTTTCCTGAATGGGGTGCAAAATCAACCGAGCCTGCGAACATGGAGTTGCCCAATCGTAATAGAGGCAAGGAAGAAAGCCCATCTCCTACAATGAAAACAGAAGGGGCCCCTAGTCCTGGATCTGAAGTACCATTTGATCCATCCCAGGTTTTCACTCGCGAAATCTCGCAAGAAGTAGAGGACGACATGGTCGTCAAAGCGACACACCGTTATATCAACGACATCCGTGATAGCGAAAACCCCGAAATACTCGAAACCGGCGTTGAAAAAGCTTTGCAAGTGCTCACGTCGCTCGAGAATACGTTCACACGACACTTGGCCAACAGTACAGATGCGGCCACTTGGATCGAAGCAATCAGAAAACTCAAGGACCAGGCAGAGCGCGAGCGCGCGCGTACTGTGATTGGCGTAGTTGGGAATACAGGCGCTGGGAAAAGCAGTGTTATCAACGCATTGCTCGACGAAGAGCGGCTGGTACCAACCAACTGCATGAGGGCATGCACGGCTGTTGTTACTTCCATATCCAATAACACCAGCGATGACCCAAACTCTAAATACTGTGCCGAGGTGCAGTTTATTGAGCTTGCAGACTGGGAGAAGGAGCTTCGCATTCTGTTGGCCGAATTCCTCTCTGAGCAAGGCACCTTGTCGTCCGAAACTAGGGACCCCAATTCAGATGCTGGGATAGCGTGGGTCAAATTCAAAGCAGTATATCCCCATATACACAAGGATATGCTTTCCGATTGGACTGTCGAAAAGTTGATGGTGGAGAAGACGGTCCTCGACTGTCTTGGAACCACAAAAAATCTGAGCTCGGCTTTCCCAGAGCGGTTCTACAACCAACTACAGAAGTACGTAGACAGTAAAGAGAAGTCGACCGGGAAAAAGGACAAGAAAAGGAAAGAGAAGACAAAGAACGCGTCCCCGGCGATAGAATACTGGCCACTAATAAAAGAAGTGAGAATATATACCAAGGCCAAAGCACTCGAAACTGGTGCTGTGGTGGTTGACTTACCAGGAGTTCACGATTCAAATGCGGCACGAGCTGCGGTCGCTGAGCGCTACATGAAGCAGTGTACAGGGCTCTGGATTGTCGCCCCCATTACCCGCGCTGTTGATGACAAAGCCGCCAAAAACCTTCTTGGGGAGACTTTCAAACGGCAACTCAAGTATGACGGCAACTATTCAAATGTTACCTTTATATGCTCCAAAACAGATGACATATCGATCACGGAAGCCACAGACAGCCTGGATCTACATAGCGAAATCTCGACTTTGGAAGAAAAGGCAAACGGCTACCGAAGCGAACTAGAGGGCGTGAAAGACACAATGGACCAACTGAAGGATTCCATTGAAGTATACAAAGAAGTGATGGATAGTTGCGATTTGGAGCTTGAAACATGGGAAGATCTCAAAGATCGAGCCGAGGAGGGAGAAACGGTCTTCGCGCCCCCGCAAAAGAAACCCAGGAAACGGAAAGGGCGCAGCATGAACAAAGGCTCGAGTAAGCGACGTCAGATCGATGATTCTGATGTCGAGTACATCTCTTCCGGAGACGACAAATCTACGGACAGCTCGGACACGGAGGATGAACCAGATGACGGAGATATCGAAGCAACTACAACACCGCTTACCCTCGAACTCATCAAGCAAAAGATCGACGAACTGCGGCAGAGCAAAAAAACAGCTCGCCAGGAAAAAGCTGTGACCGCGCGCCAATTGCCTGATTTGAAAGAGACAGTACGTAACCTTGAAGAAAAAATCAAAAACGTCAAAGGGGAGATGACAGCTCTGTGCATTGCAGGGCGTAATGCATATTCAAAGGGAGCTATTCAACAAGATTTTGCTGCGGGTATTAGAGAGCTCGACATGGAGAACGCAGAAGAAGAAGACGAGGAGAACTTCAACCCAGACGAAGACCGCCGTGGTACGTTCAATCCCAATTCCCCTTGTCTTTTGATTTTTGACTTTTTACGGCCCAATGAAACAACTGTGGCTAGAATTTACTGACTTTGTGTAGACTATGACGAGGTGGCCAGGTCACTCCCCGTGTTCTGTGTGAGCAGTCGAGCTTACCAAAAAATGTCTGGACGACTACAAAAGGACGCAGATGTGCCGGGCTTTGTGGAACCTGAAGAGACTGAGGTGCCTCAACTGCAAGAGCATTGCAGGCAACTAACTGTAGCCGTGCGGATCCAATCTTGCCGTAAATTCTTTCTCAACTTCGTCTCGCAACTTACAACTTTTGCTCTGTGGGCTTCTAATAGTGGCACCGGCCTTGACATGACGGATGACGATAGAAGCAAACAGCACAAGCATCTTGAGAAACGTCTTGAGGAGCTGGAGGTAGGATTTAGACAAGCCGTGACTGCCTGTGTGCAAACTATGAAAAAGGAATTGCGCAGCCAAATCTTCGACCAGTACCCGAAATTGATCGAGGAAGCCATTCAAGTTGCACCAGAGATTGCCCACAAATGGGGTTACAAGCACGAGGGAGGGCTGGTGTACATGACTTACAAGGTAAGTCACTCTCCTACTCATACATGCAAGTATCACGAGTACTGATTAACCATACAAGGCTGTCTGTAGACGGGCCGGCGCCTACCACTCTGCCACTGCAGGCCATCGCGACTTCAACGGTGATCTGTAAGTACTCTAGATTCAATTCGCCGGCTTTCGCTTAGAGCGAATCAATAACTGAACTTCACAGAACCGATCCAATCGTCAAGTCACTGGCCGGCGGCTGGGAGCGAGCGTTCCAGAATCGGCTGCCCAAGGCCCTGGCCGAGTATACCGACGCATCCTGCGCTGTCCTTCACAAATTTCACGGAACCATCGAGAACCATGCTGAGCAGAACGGTACGAATCTTGCCACTATGTCTTTGCTCCAGGTTTCAATCGACAACTCCGCGCAAATACTGCGGGATAATATTAACCAATACCTCGAGCACATTACACTAGTCCAGCGAGACGCAAATCGAGAGTTTGTCCCGACGATCGCCAGCTTTATGTCGCACGCGTACGACCTTTGCAACGCCGAGCACGGGACGGGCTCATACATGCGTATGAAAGGCCACATGGAGAGGCATGTCGACAAAGGACGCTATAAGATGTTCACGGCTGCAGCGGAGACGGTCGAGCAAGCGCTCAATGACATGTGCAAGACCCTCGAGCAGAAGTTGTTGGACAACGCCGATGATATCTTCGCGTCCGTTCGCGCAGCGTATCTGCATGCGCTGTGCGGTGTGCCGGTTCCCTCCCTGGACACGATATCGAAGGGCGACAGGGAATTGCGCACGGAGATCATTGCATTGTTGAACGGACTCGATGATGAATTTCAGCCGATTGCTCAGGGCTATCAACGCGAGCTTGACACCATCATGGATGACACGCTGGAGGGAGCCCAGGACGACAGGGACGTGGACGACAATGTTGAAAAAGAAACTGAAGGGAGTGAAGAGGTCGACGGCACATCGCACAGCGAGGACAATGACACGGAACCCGACAGCATCCAGCGATTCCGAAACCACGCCAATGGAATCTGGGGTTAGAGAGAAACTTCGCGAGGCCGAGCTCTGTTGGTTCAACTATCACGCATGAGTGAGTCGGTTTGACTCGTGCCTTTCATTCATTCCCATTCGCACCTTGCCTGCACACACATACCCCGTCGAGGATATCTTTCTTTTGTATTCATAATGCTCCGTGTCGATATCGCTAGTCATGGAGTTGTGGGGTTTCTTTTCTCAGGCTGGATGTCGATACATGTCTCATAATACGATGGGAACTTTGTTGTACGATGATCTTGTGGAATAATTTCGGGTCTTCTAAATTGGTGGATGTGCAAAAAAGGAGAGAGGGAAACACTGTAAAATTTGGAAGCTCTTCCTTTTCAGTCCTTTCGGTTTTTTCTGGAGGACCGCGAGATGGTACCTGGCGTCCCCAGTCGTGTATGTATAGCAAAGGGGAAAACCTCGAGTGTGTCCAATACATAGGAGTACATGAGATTGACCGGTATGGAGAGAGCGAAAATCAAGCAATAGTACACCCACTACTACCACTGTATTTGCCTCGTCTCTCTGTTTCTAAGTGATTGATGCTATAATGTCGTTGATCGGACAGCAGTACACATCCACACACACGCATCTCAGGCCTCAGCGATAGTACGGGATTCAAAAGCTTCCATTCATACGACATCCCAACGCTTCTATTCTCTTTCATACCCAGACCGGTGAAGCACTCACAATCCAAAAAAAAAAAAAAAAAAAGAATAAATAGCGCCAGACACACTGTTGTATATACACGCAAGAGAATAAAATGCCATCATGCCAGAGACAAAGATAAAAGTGGGGGAATATGCGAGAATGAAAAAAGAAGAAAGGACGCAGTATAAGAAGATTGAGAGCAAAATCAATCATCCCATTCTTCGTCCAAGTTGTCTATCAGACGGTCTTCGTCGTCGTTTCTCCGCGAGCGGCCGCGGCTATCGTGGCCGAGGGATACGCGGCTGTAACCCCTACGAGAAGGAAGAAAGCGCGCGCAAGACGAGGTGAGGATGATGAACATGTCCTGTTCGCAACCTGTCAGTTTCCGCAATCGATTTTTACATGGAAAGGAAACAGAAGGGGCTGGGTCTAAAAGAAAAGACGGCGTAATCGACGTACAACAACGAAGCGCGCAATGCCGGCCCACATTTGGTAGTTGGGAAGTTGTCTCCATCCGCGCTGGTGCATAACTGTGCGCTGGTACACGCAACCACCCACGAGATATACCAGGACAGCGATGAGGACGATGACGCCGAAAACTCCGCCGGGGCCGAGGGCTTGCTTCTCGACGTGTACACCTCCGCAGGCATGCGGCGATCGGCCTTCGAAGAAGTAGACACAGTCGTCTACGGCAGCAACGAAAGAGACGGAGGTTTTGGCGAGCGGATCAGAGTCGCAAAGGAGGGAGATTATGGAGGATTTTCGGCGCTTGGTGGAGGTGGAGGGCTTCTTCTTCTTGCCATTGTCGGAGTCTTTGTCATCGTCATCTCCATCGACGATTTCGCGCGGGGAAAGGTCGATAGAGCGGCGGGAGGACGAAGAGGGGCAGAGAGAACCGCCGGTGTAGTTGAGGACGAGTTTGCGACCACGGAAGGTGGGTTCGTAGTTTTCTAGTCTGCGGTGGCAGCAAGCGTCAGCAATGCGTGAGGCGTGCTTCCAAGTCGTCCTTGGCTTCTCTCCTCCTGGGGTGAGGCCTAACTCACCCAATGGCATATGTTTTGCCTCCTTGTTCGTAAAAAGCGCTGACGTTCTTCCTTAGATCCCTGTCCAGGTCCGCAACGCTGTCCAATTTCTCCACGACTGGTCCGCAGAAGTTGATGGTGAAGTTTGCGCCGTAATCGTAGCCTCTGGCGTGCCAGCTCCCTTCCTCGGGATCCTTGCTCTTTTTCTTGTCGTCATCGGGGGAGGTTCGATGCATGGGATTCAGGTCGAAGAAGCGGGCGGTAGTGGGCGAGATAGCGGTACATGGCTTGAGCGGTTTGTCTGATGCGGCGACGGCGGAGGAAGTTAGTGAGAGCAAGGCGAGCAACGCTGGTAGAGGGAGCAGCTGCATGGTTGGAGAAGAAGAAAAGGAAACGTCTGAAGCCGGCAGTCGTTGGTGGAGTGGATGGTGGCTGATGGAAGGGTGAATTCTAGAAAGACAGCATTCACATGGATTCTCAAACGAAGGTTGTCTGCCTGTTCCTGCAGTATACGAAGACGTAACGTTGAATGGGAGGACTAGGGCCACGTTCGTTTGTTCGTTCCGTCAGATGCCCGCTGCCTGCAGGCGCGGCGGCGGCGGCGGCGGGCCTCGGGCGAAGTGGAGCTAACCCCAGATGACACTAGCGCCTTTCCCCATCCAGACCCACCGCGTCATTACACTCATCTCTCGGATCTTTGCAATCCGTCTACACCTCCCCATCGTACCATTTCTTACCCTCCCCCCTGGCAATTCCGCCTATATAATCGCCCGTGTCTCCCTCTTTGTTGAAATCGTGCGCGAGATTTGGTTTGTGGGTTCGAGGCAGAGACTTTTGGCCAAGGAAAAAAAATATCGTGGCCGGCCCCTTTTCGACATATTTGGTAAACAGAGTCTGCACCTATACACATCAACTGCGCAAGCATGGCACCAAAGGGGAAAAAGGCCAATACCGCGGTGGAGGAGACGCATGGTTATGAGTTCTTCGGCCCGTAAGTCAAATATCAAAAAGCAATCCCTGATCTTCAATGAACCATCTCTGATCCTCTTCTAGGCCCGGTGCTTTCGTCATCTCTTTCGGACTCCCCCTTCTCTGCTATGCCTTTGTCTTCCTGTGCAATGATGTCTCGGGTTGCCCGGCACCTTCATTGCTTCATCCATCTACCATGACTTTGGACCAATTGAAGAAGGAGGTCGGCTGGCCTGGTTTCTCTGGACTCATCAACACCAATGCCATTCTGGCTACTCTGGGTTACTACCTTCTCAGTCTGACTCTGTACTCGTTCCTTCCAGCGACTGAGGTAGAGGGAACTGAGCTGAGGAGTGGTGGCCGCCTCAAGTACCGCTTCAATGGTATGCTGTCACGTGATAGTTGTAGTCCATTATGGTTTGCTAATCGGATGCAGCTTTCTATTCTGCCCTCTTCATTTTGGCCATCCTGGGCGCTGGCACGGTTGTAGAAGGCGCCAACTTCCGTGTATGGACTTTCATTTCGGAAAACTATATTGGCCTTTTGACCAGCAACATCCTGATCGCCTATGGTTTGGCCACCTACGTCTATGTGGCTTCCTTTAGCGTCAAGCATCCTAAAGACCCCAACCTTCGCGAACTCGCTGCCGGCGGTCACTCTGGGAATGTGTTGTACGATTGGTTCATCGGTCGCGAACTCAACCCACGCGTCACCCTACCAATCTTCGGTGAAGTCGACATCAAATCGTGGTGCGAACTCCGCCCCGGTATGCTTGGTTGGGTCATCCTCGATCTGGCCTTTATCGCCCAGCAGTACAGAAACTTTGGCAAGGTCACAGATTCAATTGTGCTCGTCACTTTCTCTCAAGCCGTCTACATTCTGGATGCATTGTACATGGAACCTGCCATTCTCACCACCATTGATCTCATTGCTGATGGTTTTGGCATGATGCTAGCGTTTGGTGACCTGGTTTGGGTTCCCTTCACTTACAGCCTTCAGGCCCGTTACCTCGCCACATACCCCGTGGAGCTTGGCATCAAGGGCATCGCTGGTGTTGTGGCCGTTCAAGGATTGGGATACTACATCTTCCGAGCCGTCAACAACGAAAAGAACCGTTTCCGCACCAACCCCAACGACCCGCGCGTCAAGCACCTCAAATACATTGAAACCGCTGCCGGCTCTAAGCTCCTCGTCTCCGGTTGGTGGGGAACTGCACGCCACATCAACTATCTCGGCGATTGGTTCATGAGCTGGTCCTATGTCCTCCCTACTGCTCTTGCCGGCTACGTTATTAAGGATGCGGCCATGCATCCCAAGCAAGCTTCAAGCCCCGACGCCATCTTCTTCCCGAACACCTATCAGAAGTTTGTTGTGCCAGGCGAAGCCAAGGGCTGGGGTATGATCGTTACCTACTTCTTCATGGTGTACTTCGCTGTTTTGCTGTTGCATCGTGAAAGGAGGGACGAAGAGAAGTGCAAGAGGAAGTACGGAAAAGACTGGGACCGCTATGTGGAGCTCGTGCCGTATCGGATCATCCCATACGTGTACTAAACTACGTACCGTAATACTCTCACAATGAAATGTGAGAGGATATCCCGAGATAAGGTGGACGCGACGCTATCGGGCTCATTGTCATTAAGTTGACTCGAGCTTGGTCAAAGACGCGCGATACCTCTTTTCTCACACGAAACTCACACATTCCAAGTGTGAGCAAAATATGCAATGCTATCGCAGAGCGATCAAAGACATGCAGCCGACACGCTGCTCTTCACTCTTTTGTATAATCACGTTTCTGATTCTTTGTCTCTCGTTGTACACTTCTTCATAACGCCATGCATGTTTTTTGGTGGGGAAGATGCAATGCTACCGCTTTTGGAACGGTCAAAGACATGCATCTCTCCCCCCTGTGTCGTTCGTAAAGGATGCGGACGAGGGTGTGGTGTCAAGGTGTCTGCACGCTATCGCTTGAATGCCATTTTCGCGATTGAAGACGGATGACACTTATTAGGCTTAATCTTTAATTTTTGGAGGAGAGTTGTGGATATTGATGGATCCGAGGTGGAGATGCGATGCTACCAAGTAAATACAGTACGGTGATAGTGCTAGTTTTTCGGTTGAAGACATGCGTTTCCCCAAGTTGATTGTGCCTTACTTTCTGCTTCATCCTGCCCTCCTCATTCGTGACTATCTTCCACACTTCACCGCCCTTCTTTCGCGAATGATTTCTTCTTGCACTGCCTGATCAATTATTAGGCAAACTTCAGTATTCACATATCGAAGGCTCCAACTCTGCACAAAGGTAATTAACCAGGAATATCTATTTCGAATATAAATAAACAAATGAAACATCTTCAGCGTGCACGATCATACCATGCAAGTATCTACGTAAGTAAACTATTATAAACGCGTCATCCTCAAGAAGAAAAATCTCGACCCTCTCACACCCCGCGATATCACGCCTCAACATCCGTCCCATACCTCCTAACGATATTCTCAAACACCTCATCCAACGTCGCCTTGCCGACGCTGAAAAACTCAACCCCCAAGTCCTCCTTGACCTCCTCCAACATCTTGATCAGATTCACCAGATTGTACCGATCGGCAGGGACCTCGAGACGAAGCTGGCCTCCCTGCGTCTCGCGACTCACCTTCGCGTTGGCGAAGGTATTCGCGACCCAATTCTTCATGACCTGCAACTCCTCGGGCGTCGTTCGCGGCGCCGACTTGGATACGAGATGGATGTGATAGGCGGCTCCGGCGCGCCTCTTCAACTCCTCGCGATCGCCCAGCGCCAGCATGCGCGAGGACACGATGCCGATGCGATCAGCCAGCGCGTCCGCTTCTTCCATGGAGTGCGTGGTCAGAACTACAGCGCGATTCCGAGAGACGGACTGGAGGCATTTCCACAACGTGCGCTTGGCGTTGGCGTCGAGCGCTGAGCTGGGTTCGTCGAGGACTAAGACGCGAGGATTGCCGACGAGGGCTACCGCGAGGGAAAGCTTGCGCTTCGTACCGCCTGATAGGTTTTGAGCAAGCTGGTCCGTCCATTGACCTAGCCCGCATGCTGTGATGACCGTGTTCACATTGTGGTCGACATCCGAGACGCCTCGGATTCTTGCGAAGAAGCGGAGGGTTTCTGCCACGGTGAGGACATCTGCTGAGTCGAATTGCGGGCACACACCCAGATTCGCTCGCGCGACCACAGGAGAAGTGAGGATCGAGTGGCGCGCGATTTCGATGACGGAACTCGGGGTGGAGGGCTTGATATCGCCGCGAATCATGGAGATGAGAGTCGACTTTCCAGCACCGTTGGGGCCGAGCAAGGCAAAGATCTCAGAAGACTGAACCCCAAAAGTAACATTGTCTACGGCGAGGTTTTTCTTGAACGACTTGGAGACTGACTCAACACGGAGATCAGTAGTCTCGGCCTTGAGACGTCTCTTCTCTGCGATGACGTCCTTGGAAAACATCTCTGTAGCTTCGGTATCGAGCACGGGTTTGCGGGAACCGCGTGAGGGCAGCTTGAAAGTGCTGTCCCACCACAAGAGGAGTCCGAAGAGGAAGCAACCTTGCAAGATGAGGTACAGAATCGGGCCGCCGAACATATAGATTGAGCCTCCGCTGCGATTGTGGCACAGACTCGTAAATTGGCCCAGACCTATAATGAGAGCTTGCTCTAGGGGTACCACGGGCGAGATGATACCCAGACCGAAAAACAGCGAGCTGAGGGACCTTTCCATATCGGAGTAATTGGTAGTACTGGAAATGCCCACCAAGCCACCAAAATCTGTGCAAAAAGTCAGAAAACCGTTCAACATCGACATTCCAGTATCACTAAATAAAAACACTCACAAGCAAAATAGAAGATCACTTGACCAAGCGAGATCATGAACCATGAAGTCACTGCCGACCTCGCACACATAGAGATGATGTAGCTGAGCAACGTGGCTGTGACGCCGTAGAGGACCAAGACGACGAAGATGTAGCCGAGACCATACCAGACAGGGCTCGAGGCGGCCAGAACAATGACCGCGACAACGCTGATGGTGAGAACAACTATACCGTCAAATGCAACGTGAGACAGCCACAGTGGAGTGGGGCGGATACCGTTCGAATACTGCATGGATCGAACGTTCGAGATTCGTTCATTAGTAGGGTAGAGAGTGAAGAAAGCTGGGTATCTGCAATGGTCTGTCAGCTCTCATCTTCCTATAATCAGTCGCTACCATCAGAGTTTCTTACACAGCGAGAATAAGCCCGTAGTAAAGCAAGAAAATCAATGGTTTGAAATCGATGAACGACGGAATCGTCTGATCAGCGAATTTCTGATAACACGACGAAATCGGTACACCAGAAACAAGGTTGTTGAAAAAATTCAACGCCTGCTGGGTAGAACCCGCAGACGTTACAAGGCTGTAAATTGTGGGGTCTTCATCACCCAGCCAGATTCCACCTTGAATGGTGCGATATTCGGAATCCTGGGTGGCGTCACTCTGCTGTTTCTTGAGCAGCTCCACGATCGCGTCCACGCTTTCGACAATCTGCAACTGCTTCCGTAGCTGTGTTGTGTTTGCGTAACCAGAAAACGAAGGATATCTGGTATGGTTTTTGGAGTATGTATCCGTCATTGTTTGCAAACGATCATCGGTCACCTTGCTCGAGGGGCCGATGATCCATGAGTAGGCTGGGCTGGTCGAAGATGAGAAATCACTGCGGTATGAGTAGTCGTTAATAGGCTGAGACGGCGAGGGACATTCCATGCGCTCCCGGAAGCTGGCGATTAAAAGGGGAGATACCGCTGCACCACCGACGCCAAACACGAGAGCGACGACGTAGGGGACCCAGCGCCGTCGGAGGATCTTGAACCGTTTGCAGAATAAAAGCCACCACTGTTGAACAACTGAAATGGGACGTCCATCTCCAAGTTTGTACGTGCCCGTGCCGGAAATCTCGGCGTGATTGTCTGCGTCGGTGTTCTCATTGCTCGTTACCGCTGTTTCTGAGAGAGTGCTATCGCCAGTTACTTTGAGAAACAAATCCTCCATCGTCGGGCCTGAGATGCCATAGTTATGGATGCCTCGTGATCCGAGAAACTCGACTGCCTGTCCCGCAAGAGCAGCAGTGCTTAGACGATATACCAGTTGATGTCGACTGCCTTCCTTTTCTGCTGGGATCGACTTGGGAAGAGCGACATCAGTACCGCTGGCCAACTTGATCGTGTAACCCTTTCCGTACTGGTTCTTCAGCATAGCAGATGTACCCTCGGCACGCAACGAGCCCTTGTGCATTATGACAATGTTATCGGCCAAATAATCCGCTTCGTCCAGAAAGTGGGTTGTCATGATGATGGTGCGTCTGGGACGTTCAGCGAGGAGGATTTCCCAAATTCGTCGGCGAGAGATAGGATCGAGACCGGTGGATACCTCGTCGATGCAGCATACAGCTGATCCTCCAGAGAATGTCATCGCTAGCTGCAACTTTCGCTTCTGTCCCCCTGAAAGTGTTTTTGCTTTGAAAGATAACTTCTTCTGTAGGTCGCACATTCGAGCGAGGTCGGACACGACTTCGTTGTTGGCAGGTTGGGTACATTTGAGGTCACTGAAGATACGAATGTGCTCCAAGACGGTTAGGTCAGGCCTGGGCCAATAATCAGCATTGATTGTAAGGAAGGAAGCAAGGCGGTAGCTTACCAAATAACGTTGTTTTGTGGCGCATAGCCAATACCCCCAGATGGATCAAGAACAATCTTTCCAGAAGTCACCTTCTGATTACCGGCGATGCAGTTCATGGTCGTACTTTTCCCGCTGCCATTGGGACCAAGCAAGCAAAGAATCTGACCTGGATAAGCAGCCAGATCCAAGCCATTGACTGCATTGACATTCTGGCGACGCTTGAATACCCGTGAGAAAATACCTGGCTGGTATCTAGACAAAATGATCAGCTATTGCCAACAAAATGATACCATGAATAATTCAACTTACGTTTTGCAAAAAGACTGGAGAGTAACAGTGGCATCTCGAGAGCCCGTAGGTGGCACAAAGACACGACTTCCAGAAGTCGTAGAAAACACCCACGTTTCCACGAAGAAAGCAAGGACAGGGCAAAGGAGGATATGGATCACCAGAAAAACCCAGAGAATCCCTATATCGGGACGCCAATTGGTCTCATAGTTGGTAGACTTAGGGAACCCCCACATTTTTATGGGTTGATCCTCGTCTTCGAAGATCGCGACCCCGTTGATAAAATAGGTATAAGTTGCCGTTGGACATAAAAAGGCCAATACAAGAGCGAGCGCACGGCTCTGTTGGTAAAGAGTTTGTGGTAGGACAGAGAAGATAACGACGATGAGGATCATGATAGAACCGCTAAGCTGCGACTTCTTGAAGAACGAGGCTCCGAAGAGGGAAAATGAAGTCAGTGCGAGCCCGGCAGTGATGGTGAAACCTACGGGCATGCCTTCTGATCTCTTTGGGAAAACGACGGTGCTGATGACGACCCCAACGATGATCCAGCTCGGGAGGTAAATCACGACGAAGGAAATCCAAACGGAAATCTGCCGCACGAGTCGTCCGCGGATGTTTGAACCACCTGGAATCATGGTATCGATCAAGGCCGCCATGCCCAGCTCCCTTTCCGAAGCCACAAAAGCCGTCATATGATAGACAACTTCGAATATGCAGAAAGTGAAAAGCGTGCCAAAGGCAAAGATGCAAAGTGCCAAGTAAGTGCTGGACCTACTGTCGTCCAACGTCTTTTGATCTTCGCGAGTATAAACAACATTGTTCATCGTTTTCGGGAGCTGTGTAGCCTTTGATCCAGCGTGTGATATAATCTCCTGATCCACGGCGCGCTGAAACGGCATCAAATATACCTCTACCGCATTCACGTCTTTCGTTACATCGGCAAAAGTCCCGTATGTGTCGCTTTCACCCCGAATAGTGTAATTCCAAGTGCCCTTCTGTGAGATGTTGGTGCCTTGCTCCACGGATGACAGGAATTCCACGGCTCCATAGCAATTTGATATACCTGACAGATCCGACGCGCAAGTGCGCAACAGGTCCTGTCTGTTGTCGAAAACCTGAGGGTTCTTCCCGTTTTCGCGCACAGTCTTTGATAAAGCGTCGATAACGGCCGACACATCCCCCCCTTTCATACCATTGTCCAGAAAGCCGACTATATCACGTCCAGGAGCATGCGACAAGCTGTCCTGGAACGATCGTAACTGATGGGACGATGAAACTCCCCAGTGTTGCGGCGAGGCGAAGAATGCTTTGGAGTAGGCCACCAACAAAACTACAGCGATCGGGATGAGGAGAGCGCGAATGGATGTCGAGAGTGCCCTCCGCACACAGATTATCAGTAAATTTTTGCGAATCAGCGCGTTTGTCTGGTTGTAGTCAGTGAGTTGTGGACGTGGCTTTAGTTCAAGGGAAGGAAACCACGGTAGACCGCACTTACCTGTCGGAGCAACAAATTCATGCTGCGCAACGACGACGAGGGCGTCGACCCAAAAGAAAATTGTCTTCAAAAAAAGAGAAATAGCGGAAACAATTTTCAATAAACAAAGATATCGCACGCAAATCGCAATGCGTCAGGTCATCCAAAATCGCTAATACTGATTCTTCGCTACTTTGTCCGTCTTCGAGAAGGGAAAGCTGATTAAGAAGTATATACAAAAGTCTAGCAAGGGGTGATGAGAATCCTAGACGTTCAGGCAAGTCACCTACTAGGGTAACAAGGCATACCGGCACGACCATTCAAGCGGGTTGCTAAGCCTCGTCGCCCACTTGCTTGGGGTGAAATCCATACGCTTAACAACGTTGCTCCAGCCAATGTTATTCGATTAACATTACATCAGCTCTTATTCAAGCTAGACTTTACGTAGATAGTATTCTTCGCGCTCCGATTGACTCGAGGAAAAAGAAGGGGTGGCTGTGTTGTTGATCCATGGATCTACAGTACGTAAACAGCCCATGTGCAACGGGTACCGAGTATGGTCTACATCAACTGTCAATAGGCATAATTGCCTTGCCGCAGAAATGCAATGCACTCATACTTTTCTTCTTCTATTGTCTTGTTTTTTGCTCATACGCTCACAACAATATGTTCACGCGGTATGTCTTCGGGCAAGGCTTGCGTCAAGTAGGTCTGAAGGCAAGACCAATAATATATGGTGGGTTTCCAAGACGATAAGATATGGGCCAATGTAATACATACATTCAAAATCGTATGCAGACGCATGTAGAGGCGTAGCTCGGTATTGGTTGCTTTAAGATCACCCGTAATTGCGGTTAGTTTGCGAACAGTGTCAAGGCCCCCAAAGTCCAACCGTCAACTAACTCTGGCCGTTTGAGGCGCAGTCTATGCCTTGTTTCAGGTGCGACACTCTTTGCGCTAAGTGGTCTTGAAGATTCTCGTGTATTGCTTACCCAAGGCGGAAAAGTGGGCGCGCGAGGCATACTGGAAACGGATGACAACCTCAAGCTTGGGCTAGTGGAATGGAGTATTAAGGAAGATCACCATCATCCTCCCCAATCCTTTGTGGAGAAGAAGAAGCTTTTTGTTCTCGGGGAATTAGGACAAGAATTTCTATGTGTATTTCTCAAATAATAGCGGTATTGGTGAGTAAAATGCAACACCAAAATGATAGAAAATCGTTGCATAGTAACATGAATGCTCGCTGTATCGACCCCAGCAGAAATTCGCCCCTGGCTGTGGACAGGTAGACAAGGTCAACTTACATGTAACATCCACACCTAGACACTCAATCTTGTATAAACTTATCGCATCTATGCGAGCAAAATCACACACGATAACATCAAACGCAATTCAAATAACCTCTAGGAAGCGCCTCTTGCCCTGAGGCTTGACTCCATGACCTTAAAATTTGCGGGTACGAAGTCAGATTAACTCAACCAGGGGTGATACAGTGAGTGTTGAATGCCTTAAAGGATACATCACGTAGTGTCCTAATACTACTTTGTGCCTGGAATAACGTATCCCTAATACAACACTGCAAAAACCGGACACATAGGAGCGATACCCCACATCCAGCTACCATTTACCAGATTCGAGAGAAAACAAAACCAATACCGAAAGAGCTTGCGAATCCAATGAAATCCTTCCTTCAAGACCGTATGGAGTGTGATTCCTCGCTTACTCATGTCCTCACAGCAGTACTCTGCGAACAAAAGCTTCTGTCCGCGTCACTATCCCCACTACCAATGTAACAATCATTTAATGTTGCATGGAGATTTCTGAGATGCTTTTGCATGCTGCGCGGCCTCCTCGAGTAGCAGAATGGGGTAGAGAAGGGGCCTAGTGACACTGCAGAGATATTGAACGTATACATCCGAGATTGGTATCAAAGCCTTCTCCTATCAATCAAAATCATTGCATGTCATCGCATAGCAATGTGATTGCTCACGGTATTGACGCCAACAAGGAGTCACAGAAACATCCTGGTTGTGGACGTGCACGCAAGAGGCCTTCTTCTATTATCCCATCGACTTATTGGTCACCAGAACATAGGAGAAGATACGTGGCGGCCTGACTGCGATTGCTTCGGCGATGATTTTGGATTCTCCACATCTTTGCTTGGGTTATGTAGTATCGTACCTATCCAATGAGTGGGGTGGATGTCTCCTGCGGAAGAATGATCTACAGGCTAGTTGGCCACAACATCAGATATTCTTTACGTGTCTGTTATTCCCCAAGACCAATCAACGATTTTGTGTATCCATATGATGGACCAGGGCAGGATCACAGGAAGATTGATCGCATGATTCAGAATGCGCTTTGAAGGCAGGTTTCAGGGGAAATGACACACGCTACCAAATAGGGGGCGTATGTCTGTATGGACTTGTTCAGAAACCATGGGATGAGAGATCGGCGTCACCTGATTATTTTGCAAAACTGCACATGTGGCTGGCTGCCTGAGAGTATATTTCATTTCACGATAGTCTAGTGTATGGTGCTTTTTTATCCATGCATGCTTGATGTTATAGCAGGAAACACTTTCTATGTAAAGTTGAGCAGACTTATTCCCGTCCCTTGCTGGCTGGCAAAAAATCTCATGAGGGAGGCTCGGGTACAATGCTGGGACCAACAGAGGCTTTCTTGCCTTTCTTCTTTTTGAAGAATCTTAGGTGAGGTGGTTCTGGGATTATCGACGGGGGAGTCATAACCTCGTAGACTGCAGGGGGTTCTATCGAAGGTGCAACTATTTCTGGCTCTGGACTTTCTGGTGGCGGTGGTGGCGATGGTGACGGCTCTAGACAGTTCGTCAGTGACTATAAGAATCGCGCTCGGCGAACCATACCTTCTTCCTCAACTGCATCTTCATGCGAGCTGTCTCCAGTATCAGAGATCGTGTCCGGAATCGTAGGTGGTTCTGATGTCAGTGAGCATCTACGTATTAGTTGTGTGATCACGAACGTACGATCACCTGCTGCAGGAGAGTACTCCTGCATGCTTTTCAGCTCTCTCAAGCCGGTCTCGAGAACCCTGAGCTTCTCGATGGTCCTGGCTCTTTCTTCGGCTGAATGCTCTTCCTCGGCCGCAATCGCGGCCACTTCTTCCTCGCTAATGTCTAGCACCATTGCCGGAGCAAAAAGAGTGGGAAGGGGGATCATTAGGCATGCTTCGACAGCAAGCACGCTGATATCGTCGATGACCTTCTTGAGAGCAACCTAGTGATTTTAGAGATGGTTTTCGTCTTCAACAGCAAGTCGATTTGAAATTTTGCATACCTTGTAATAGGCCTCCATGAAGTCAGTAGCTGTAGAACAAGCATACTCATCCATATCTGCCTTGTGTTTTCCTACGAGTGTGTCGATCAATGAATTGATATAGAATGGTTCCTCGATCAGTATGTTGCTAGTTGTGCTCTGGGCATAGTTAAAGAATCCGATCAAGGATTTCCGCAATTCATCCCGAAAACGCCGATCCTGCGCATTTTGAACGGTCTCGGTAAGGTAATGGTTGTAAGTGATTGGATGGCCTATCTCGTGTGGACGCAGGATGTCCTGGACTTTCTTCCGTAACGCCGTGTTTAATTCCTCCAGGCCTGGGTGTATAAAAAGCCGCAATAGCTCTTCTTTGGTGGATGGCGTTGTGATGTGTGATAGTGTCGCATGAACTGCAGTGTGTATGGCCCCGGTTATCCTTTCAATATACTCATCCACGAGTGCCGCCCACGGCTTTCGTTGCTCGTGAAAAAGGTCTCCAATGATGAGTGGATCAAATGTACCTGGCAACTCACGTCCCCTGCCCCGTTTGAGTAGCCTTTTGACTTTTGAAAGGTAGTTTCGTCGAGGAATTCGTTTTGGACCCTCTCCAGCAGATGTATATTCCCAGGCATCCTCCCCATTAGAATCCTCGATTGCTTCATCAACGATTCTGTAGGTATGACCACGTCTGCGCATCGCCTCGGAGAAGTCTGACAATGTGTTCTGGAGGACTGCTCTCAGACGTTTCTGATACCCCTCATCGGTAGCCGCGTTGCCGAAGTAAGGATCATAATATGAGCCATCAACAGCAGCTTTGACAAGGTTGCTGAATGACTGGCTAATTTGGAGGAGGTACCGTTGCTGTTCCGAAAATGTGGCCCTGGAAGGCCCTAAAAGGTTCAACGTGTTCTTGCACTCGTGAATTCCATCCTGTATCTGGGTCAAGACATCAGGTAATTGTAATATAATCTGATCCTTCAAGATCTTTCCCAGCCTATGCTTCAGACTATGAACCCCTACAGTGTTGGGAGAAAGGGACTTCCAGACCCCCGTGGAGGAAAACTGTTCTTCAGCACGGTGTCTTTCTTGCAACGAAGAATTCCTGGAGGCATAGTCTCGGTTACGCAGGACGTGCCAGCCCAGTCGAAATTTGACATCTTTGTTCTGTGCAAGCTTAATGTAGAACGCTTCGCTATCGGAACCTTCATCCAAAGTATCCGGTTTGGTAATAAGCCCAAGTGTTCTGAGACCTTGCGTGTCGATCTTGCGGGCGTACCTCGTGATGGATTGATTGTTGAATTCGCTCTTGGCAGAAACCACAGCAAGTATGATGCTCCGTGGACGCTCCATGTATGATAACACGAGAGACCTGACAGTATCAATATCTGCATCTGACTGCGAACTGCTTCCGGCTTCAAACAGTCCCGGAAGGTCAACGAGAGTGAGGTGAGGTTGTTCAGGGCCTGAGACCTCTAGCCTCAGGATGTCGGAACTGAAGACTTTTTCTAGATCATTGATTCCCATCGCTTCTTTTGCTGACTCGATGATATCAGCGAGACTCAAATCCTCGGGCGAAACCGAAACACTGAAACTGTCCAGTTTCTCTAACTCGCTCTCTGACCGTTCTTCTGACCCTGCCACAATGCGTATCTTGATGGGTGCAGGGGGACCACGGCGTAGTATAAGTTCAGTTGCAAATCTTGTACAAAGGTTATCCTTGCTAGGAAACGTAATACCAGATATTGCTTCCAAGACCGAGCTCTTTCCAGAAGATTGTTCGCCGCAGACAATGATCTGTGGGAGGTCGATGTATCGATTGATCCCTTGTGAGCGCAAATTGTCAACAACGTCCAAAAGACTTCTTGTCTCATTAGAGTGGAGCTCAGCGAGGGGCATAGATGATGCAGGAACAGCGACTCCATTGGCAATCGGATTATCAGCCATTCTGGTCGAGTAGCGATGGGGAATTGATGGGTGGGATGCGAAAGATATAAAACAGCGAATGCCTGACGGTATTTTACGCGTCCAGCGTCCGCAGCTGAATATGGTATTCGATTTTTGTTGATGTAGACACACGATTCTTCTGGACATGATGTTAAGGGGGATATACATACAAGCTGAACGATCTCAATCGTGTCTTGATACCATTGGTGGTTACTGCTGCCTTATCACCTTAGCAACAACCACACAGATACTCTCAACATATTGCCGTGGTTACACAAGCCTTGTGTAACAATGTGTTTCGTCCATGCTCAGCAGCCCCTAGCACATCGTCGCAGGATGAACCTCTGTTTGCGAACTACTGAGACAACGATTATCTTTCATAACATACAATGATTTTATGAGAAAGCAGTCTAAAATTTCACCCCAGCTCAATTCTGAGACACTAAAAAACTTGCACTTACGAAACAACCTTGCATTGCTTTAGTTGATACACGGATGAGTTGTCAATTTACGTACGTGTTTTGCCTCTAGGCCATCACAGAGAACCAGCAGTGGCGAGTAATTCAAGGGATTTGCTAATGTTTCGTAGCCCATTCACGAGAAGTAGCAGTTAACATATCGATATCCTGCTTTTCGCTGTGAAGATGGTTGTATAGTTATTGCATGAAGTTGGCAACCTTAGAATATGTGGGTTACATACGAAAGAGTTCTGATCTTGGATCAGTATTTTACCTAGAGTGATGTTTTAAGATTGATTTTGATTTTCTGAGTGCCTCCGTCTTAGTTGCGTGTTGAGTGCTACGCTTGGGCTATACTGGAAAGTCAAGCCATAGTAGGAACCAGGGTAGGTACTAATTGCTGTGTTACCTGGCAAAATACTTTGAAGACTTTTTGGCAGATACACATATGGAGTCCACGAACCTAGAACATTCCTCTGATCGTGCAAATTCCACATCTCTAGCTTTCAGTTCTTTTACTGGCTATTGTCTTGTACTCGCGGTAGGTCCCTTGCCAATTTGCCAACTCCTCCCTGCATTGATGAAGTGAGAGAAACCGTGTACCACGTGACACCATGTGATGAGCAGAAGCCTAATTCACCGTTCAGCATCAATTGACTACCAGGCAGAAGCCCACGTGCAATTCACCATGGCAGCTTAGTCACGCCCAAGCACGGTCCCCCTCCTCAAGTATATAAACGCCTCTGCCCCCGTCCCCAAATTTCCTCCCTCATACTTACCTCTCTGCGGTTGCCTACGCTCATGGATGTGGGAATCTGGGATCTTCGACGCATTGCACAACGTGGATTGGAGGTTCTGTTAGCTGTCCTTGTGGTAGCTAGGCGGAGTAATTTTTGCTGGACCTTCTTGTTTATTCTATCCCTTCGTTGATTGCGTTGCCCTTTGTGGGCGGCGGGTTGAAGAAGAGAGTGAAGTTGCGAGTGCCAGTTACTTGCGGCATAGCTAGCAACTGCACACGCAAAAAATCGCCCGCCCTGTCCAGTGGATGTGTACTACAAGTGATGATCATCGGCAACGCGTTATATTGGTGTTGTTTTTCAGCGAGAGATTCTTTCAAGCCAATCGATGTCATTATCTTAATCTGTCCCTGCCCTCGGTGCCGGACGTATCTCCAGGTTCCTCGGCCGCCGCATCGGCTGGTGTATCATCCACACTCTCCTCGCCTTCTTCCTCTCCGCTATTCTCCTCCTCCTCCTCTGACCCCTGCTTCGCCCCCTCCAGTGCTTTATACTTCCTCCTCTTCTTCTTATCCGCACTAGCCTTCTTCTTCGACTTCGCCCTCGCCTTGATAGCCGTGCGACTCTGATCCCCAAGCTCAAGCTCTTCAATCTTCTCGCCCAACAATTGTCGCGCAGTCTTCCGGTTCTGCGACCGGCTGCGTGTGTCCTGGCACTTGACCACAATTCCTGTAGGAATATGCTTCAGTTGGACGGCCGAGGACGTTTTGTTGATTTTTTGCCCGCCGGGCCCGGTGCCTTTGAGGAAGTTCTCAATGATTTCTGAATCTGGGATTACGCGGCGCGGGGGTAATTGCTTCGCAGAGACGCCGGGGGTTGTAGTGAATGTTGCGCACGTTGTCCGTGTATAAAGACGGGATGCGACATCATGAGAAGGGACGATGCGGAGCGGAAGGCGGAAGAGACATTTTGGATTCATGGCGAGCGCTCTGGAAATGGGAATCAAGGGTGTTTGTAATAGTGTGGACGAGACATTATGGTAGCATAGTGCATACACCGATGAATTGTAGAACGCTGTGGATATGCCGCTGCCGGCAATGCTCAATCGAGTTTAATTGCCCTCCGCGCGCGCATTTCGTCGACGCGGCATCGAATGTTGGTGCGCAATTGATGGGGAGCACCACCCAAGTCGAGGTTATTGCCCGCGACGCCGAGATAGGGATGGATAAGGAGCGTCACCAAATTTCCCACCCGCCATTGCCCATTGCCAGTGACACCACCACCGCCATTGTTCTACACTCTTCGCGCGCTCACGACCAACACGACAATCACGAACCAAATTCTCCGACTCATCTTCTATATAAAACCATTGAGGGTTGCAGCATGTTGCTAGACTCCGCCTCCGTGTCCACCGTCCTCCTCCTCACCGCAGCAGCCGGTCTCCTCGTCGCAACCATGCTCTACCCGTCCTCCCTGCTGCGCTGGCTGCAGCGCAAAAGATACCAATACGAAGTCACATTCTCACTATATATGTTGACTTCGACCGAGAAATTCATACTGAGTGCGTCTCCGTTCTCTCCTTCCGCCGTGTTCCCCTTATTCCCACTCCAACTTCACAAACAAACCACCAAACAAAACGCATAAACGAAACAATACACAGACACATACACGCTCCAACAAACCCAACCCCAGAAAACTAACGAAAACCGCACAGACTCCCTCCTGTTCCTCCTCCTCTCGCTCCTCATAATAGCCGCCTCGCTCTACCTCCCCGAGCACGTCTACATCATCGCGAACCGCATGTTCTACTACTTCTCCGGCGACGACAGCAGCCTGTCCGCGGCAGCGGCCGCCGCCTCTTCCGCGTCCACAAAGTCCGCACTGCTGGATGGGAGCGTGCATACGCAGATGATGAGTGGGCCTTTGGCGGGACGGGGAAGGGGGGTCATGGAGCCGTAGATGGGGCGTGAATGGTTTTTTGCATTGGGGTAGCGATGTTGAATGCGCGAGCATAATTTTTTGGGGAAGCAGAGGTGAAGTGAGGTTTAGGCAGAAGAGTGTGGGTGTGTTGAAATGACGAGACGGGGCGGTCCATCTTTCGAGACTTAAAATCGGGGGGAGAGAGTATCGTCCTATACTCTGCCTTTGTTTGTCCTACCAGGTTGCATGGGGCGGCGTTGATATTCATATGTAATCCTTTGTAATTGAGCAACAAGTCATAGACGACGTACCTAATGATCTAATAAACCAATCGCGGCTTTTTTCAAGCCTTATCAAAACTTTCTTCAAGAGCAGATATCGAAAGGATTTCACAGGTATCTCCTGTGGAGACTTCTTACATACACAAGAGTAAATCGTTTTCTTCGAAAAGACAAGCAACCTCGAGTGCAAGAGCTCTGGTTCTATCATCACGCGGCTGTTTCTCAATCCCCGACCAACCATCTATTTATGATGAGCCTTGTGTTTAGAGTGAGGATACGGATTCCATATCGCTTGGGGATCAAAAATTTTTGCTACTTGGAGGGACGCGGAAGTCAACATGAATCATTGCTGATAATTCGATGTTTGGTGTCGATGGCATCGGGTTGTCAGAGAGGAAGACTAAGTCAAACATATTACGATATCATACGTGTTGGAGCAAGAATCAAACTGCAAATGTATATGTACTTTCGTTAACGTGTGTGCGTTTAACCTGAAATACTAACAAGCAACAGAAGAGCACGAGTCTCAGGTATACAAAGTCATGCCGCCCAATCAAACTAAATAGTAGTGTGGTTGCGTATGAAGATATGATGGACCATATCACAAATGTACATACATGTTAGGTTTGAAAACTGCCAATCTCGAGCTCTCTGTTTTGGACACCACCTCTCGGGATTGGTTAAGGGAGGGTAAAAAAGCATGAAAGGGATGAAATGATTGGTAACGACAATAGGGGTATGTGTAGCAAAACAAACAACAATACCAGAGATAAAAGCAGTGTTTTTTTTTTTGGAACGAACAGCCCACGTACGAGAGAGTTGAGAAAGTGGGCAAGAAGGAGGTAAAAAAGAAAACGAGCCGCGATACGCAGGCTTACCTCCCACAAATGAGTCTCACCGCATTAGCGAGCGCAGGAGGCGAATATTCGTCGAGAGTAAGCAAGACCGGAAACTCGCCCACACCTTCCACATGCCCCGTCTCCGCAGGTCCATCCGTCACCAGAAGCAACACCACCGGAACGTTCTCCATAACCCTCCCGCTCTCCACCTCCTTGACGACGTCCCTGCAGAATTGGAGCTGTTGTTCAAACGCCTGGGGATTGAACGAGAGAACGTTTTCGGGGGCGCAGATGACGAGCACGATGACGCCGCTCGCCGAGAGGAAGTCGCCGTGCGTCTCTGTCATGCCGGTGTCGAGGCGGTAGGGGATGTGGCGGACTCGTCGCTGAAGGGCTCGTCCTAGGGGCTCGAAGGGGTCCATGTTTTGAGCGAGAGTGGTGCCTGGCGGGTGTGGGACCAAAGGGGTGAAGAGGGTGACTACTTCGGCGCTGTTGAGGTGTTGAAGGCGCGAAAGAGTTGGCGGTGGACAGCGTACGATGGTTGCGTTCCCGGATGTCGAAGTGGATTCGAGGAGCATTGTGAGGTTGGAGATCTTGGGGGATATCGAAGCCATTTTCATGGACTCAAATGGTGTTCTTGGAATTTTTGATGAAGTCCTTGTGTTGATTTTTCCCTTGCAACAATATATGTCCCTGTGCCTCTTCCCTTATCTCGTGACTTAGTTGTTTGTCCTTCGTCTGAGATAATTCGGGTCTGTGGCGATCTTTCGTTGACTATTACTGGGTTGATAGAGGGGTGACTCAGACGAAAGGTCAAGCGAAACGGATACGAATGCCTCAGCACTGGTGGCAGCAGCGTTTCAAAGTTTTCATCGATATAAGCCTTGAAAAGAGGCACTGATATTACGTAGAGTTCTGACGCCGAGTGCTCGGATTCCTAAAGGTTCAGAATTGCTGGCGTGGGGGCAGGTTGTAGTTGGTGCCTTACGGACTGTTTCAAACGAGCACGGAACCCTCACTGGAGCTTGTGTGCAAATGATGGATTGGGTTGTTTCAAATACAACCGATTGACGAATACATGTACTTATTAATACGCGTTGACGGTCTAGGGCATGATGGTGTTAGCCAACCTTGGAAGTTTAGGAACAGTGTCAGGTTTATGTGCCACCGTCAGCGGATCGCAGATTGAACCCTGGACTTTGCAGATGGGATTTGCGTCATGTTCGGTTTGTGAGGTTAATTTAGAGAAGGTTTCTTGGAATATAATGACAATAATATCGAAGGCGACCTTGTGGTGGTACAGCATGAGCGAGCGGGATCGATTGCACACACATTGCTCCGGGAGCGAAGGTCTCCGTGGTTTGTTCTTTTAGGGAGAAAAAGGAAAGCACGAGGCCCAATACGGTGGGCGGGAAGAAGGTTCTGCAGTACGTGTTGCCGTTGAGAGGCCACAAAGGTCGTGGCTCTCAGACGGCACAACTCGGTGCTGCATGGTCACGCAAAGTTGTCCCCACCTCGTCGGATGTGCACCCGTAAGGCTATCAAGAGAGCGAGCGCGACTTCACATGGCTAGCGAATGCTAGGGTGACGAATGGTTGAAATTGAAAAGCAACCCCCTCCCCCCATTCCGAATGCGCCAGGACGTCTTCGACCGATTACAGCCGGCGGACCAAGCCAGTAGCATTGACGAAACGAGACGATCCGGCAACCGGGGACCAGAGCAGAGCACGATTGAGGGATTCACCCCATATACGATGTCGTTGACATAGCGAGCATAGCGACGAGTGGCGCACGGGGGTCATGGACGCTTTGGGCAGCATGTGCAGAAACGTCGCGAGATGACAGCGGATGTAGCCCGTATGAAGCAGGCCGAGCCAGTCAGACCAAGAAGAGGATGAATTGATGGTGTTTTGTGTAACGTGGTAATCAGGCCTCGAGTGTGGAAGAAAGCCATGTCGTGTTGAAGCTGCCACACCCCAGGCTATTATATGCGGGTGCTTGCTGCATCATCGCACTTTACGCAGCATCATGGCGTCGGGCTTGCCATTGGGTTGTGTCTCCTTCATTCACGGGGGTCTCGGGGTGGGCAACGAGGATGTGGTGTCTGCCCTCTTGTGCACGAAGCATTACACGATACACAGCCCACGGCAAATGTTGTGCGTTCATGGCAGAAAAGAAAAAAAAGAGAAGCCCTCTCGCCTCCTTCTGCCCACGACACGTATTATTTCTGATCATTATATTTGGTTTCTGTGGCACGCAACACAGGATGCGGGTGCATGAGGCTTGAATCTGGGGGTGCATGCTGACTTAGCACCTCAATCCGGAAAGGCGCCCCCCAGGCACGTAAATACCAATATGGTTGCCCGTGTGCTCTCGAAATGCAGTAGATGACCCCCTTCGACCTCCCCTACACCGTTTGCCCGGCTTTCTGCGGTGCGTAAAGCGACGTAACGTGATGCCGTCTGTTGCTGATAGTAAGATATAATGACTCCTCTTCCTTTCTTTAAGAACGTCTCCGATTGAACTGAGTAGCAGGACAACGGCCCGAGGCCTTGCACGACGCGCTAGAATCCCTAGATAGAGGTGAGTACGCGTCGTACGAAAGATTACACGGCTTGTACTAATCAAGGAGGAAGCATCACAGACGCCAGCCAAACAGAGATCTATCAAGGTTTCGGGAATAGTTGACATTGTTTGCAACCATGCCTTTGATCACGGCCTTGATGAAGATGCGTTGCTACGAGTTACACGAATCGTATCGAGGAAAACCGAGCTGGACCAGACCAGTGTCACCAATTTGATCAAAAATCTCTATCCTGCCCAACGCGTCTCCGCAGATGTCGTGATCACCATGGTTGGCGCACTTGGGCAAGGTAGAGGTAAGCCCACGCCTGGCACTCAAAGCAATCTAGTCAAGTGGCTTGCTATCGTGCACGAGATTCTCGATGATCCCGCTGTACTTTCTCGTCTCTATGGTGTACTTTTCGGGATGCTTGATATGATTAGTATCAGGTGACCAGTTTTCCGTTCGAAGCACTTTGATTGTCTATACTAATTCCGATAGAACTCCTCTATGTCACCTATTATCTCTAATCACCCGCCGTAAGCATGTGAAACCATTCCGAATACAATATCTGTATGCTTCCTAAAATTTGCCCTGCCCTATGTTACGGATACTAACAACCACATAGTTTGGAATTCTCTCGCAGTCTCGGGAACGAACCTGCACTACAAGGTCTACTCCGCATTTACAAGGATTTCTATCCCGACATCATTCTCGGGAGCACTTCCACGAGCCGCAATTCATTTGCCCCAGTAAGTATATGCAGCATTTTTAGCGCGGTTATGCACCTACCCTCCTATCCACTCAAGTTTTGCTATGCTGCTTGCCGTCTGAAAAACTAACAGACAATATAGCAACCGGACTCTGAATGGCGAGACCGGCTGTTCGCCATAAAAAATCGCGAGACAGGAGCGGCTTCCAGCATAGGCGTACATAATGGTTTCAGAGTTCAGAGAAAAGCGCCCAAGCGCGTCAAAAGTCGACTGATTCCCGACGTACATACATTCTATACCAATGAGGTTGGTAACACGAATCCGTTTCGCTGGGACCGTTCACTGACAATCTTCGGTAGGCTTCAGTGACGCTGGAGGGAATCGACAGTGCGGATGATTTTGTTGAGAAGTTGGATAAGATAGATCCTCCCGGGCAGCTAATTTCGTTCCTTACAGATCCACTGCTACAAAAATACGTGGAACTGAAGCCTTCTCCAATTCTGGAGCGCCGCATCGAGCTATGGCTATCTACATGTCTCGAGGAACACTACAACGCTACCAAAGAGGGTATGGTTGATAGTAGCGCTCTTTCAGAGGTGTTAGATGGGTTACTCAAACATGCTCAATACACAAAGGTACTCAAAAAAAGATCAGCGACTTTTCAATCTGTACATGCTGACTATACTTAGAAACTTTTACCTATTGTCGAGAGCTTTCTGAAGGAATATCTGCTCATCTGGGACGGCGTGACCGACGTCGATTCAATACTAGGACTGGTATCGTACATACCGATCCAGCCTTTCCAAAATGCATACGCATCATTCCTCCAACCCATCGAACAAGCCCTCACATCCCGCCACGATATCCTCCTCCCCTTCTACACCTCCCTCCTCCGCCAATGGATCAACCACACAACGCCCCAACCCACCACACGCCCCAACCCAGCCCTCAACGGCACTCCCCAAACCGCCCTCTCCTCCCTCGTATCCCACGTCTCCTACCTCTCCACCTCCCTCCTCCTCGCTTACCCCCTAGGCGCCGAAACCCCGACGGCCTCCTCCATCCTCACCTTCTACGAATACCTAGCCTCCTCCTCGACACCCTACCGCATCCCGATCCTCCTCCCCCCAACACCCCTCACATCCCTCCTCCTCCTCACCCCGTCCCCAACCACCCTCTCCCGCACCGCGGGGCTCATCGCGTCGTACAAAACCGCCTTCAACACGCACCCGACCCCCGTCCGCGACTTCTACCCCACCCCACTCATCGATACCTTCAACGTCCTCATCCGCGACATGTACAACCTCCTCTGGATCTCGCGCGCCCTGTCGACGGCTAAAGACGAAACTACCCGTCGCGACAAGGCCATCGGACTCTACGCGCACCCGACGCTCCGTGATGCCCTCCACGAGTACCTCGTCGATCTCGACACCGATTACGCCATCCAGACCGCGTTCGGCATCTCGATGAACGCGCAGCTTGCGCCGCTTGCCGCGTACGTGTGGAAGGGGGTTGAGGAGCGCGAGGTGGAGCGTGCGGGGTTGGAGAAGGGGGAGGTTGTGGTGTTGCGGCATTCTGGCCCGGTTACTCCGCGGAGTTTGGAGGCGTTAAAGAGGAGTGGCGGCGTGGAGGTCGAGTGGGAGAGGTATCGGGTGGAGGTGTTGAGGTTTATGGAGGGGAGCGGATTGGGCGGGGTTAAGGAGTTTTTGTGGGCGAGTAGTGAGAGTTTGAAGAGGAAGTATGGTGAGTAGTGGGGGAAGGGGTTTTTAAGAGGGGGG
>JAMAHW010000023.1:389815-479901 GCA_023627715.1 Periconia sp. R9002 | reverse complement strand
TCCGCCCTCGTCCCGGCCGGGCGCCCCGGGCAGTAGGAAGGAAGTAAGAAGAGAGTGTGTATTACTAAGAAGGTAGGGTAAGGGTAGAGTAGAGTAAAGGATATGGATATTAGGAAAGAACAGTAGGCATTGAGAGGGGCTAAGGTAAATGCGCTGGTATTATTAATGAATAGTATATATATTGTGTAGGAGGTTGGTATACATAGGGAGGAAAGAAGAATTAGATAGAAAAAAAAAAGCTGCTTGTCCGAAGTGATTTCAACACACTCTTTCTTTGTTTCTTTCTTCAAGTAAAGACGATTAACTACTGGTATTATTACTCGTTAAGTTTACATACAGCTGTTTGTTTGTGGTACATTCTATCGTGTGTGTTCTTGAATCGATCGCGGATATCCAAAAATGAGAAAGGGAAAAGAAAAAAAAAAACGGAGGAAAAGGGTACTGTTGTACTTCCCCGACAAAAGTCTTGATATTACCCATATCCATCCAACGGTGTAACCTTATTTTACCCAAACATAAAAAATAAATAGAAATCCCCATTTTCCCTATGAACCAAGAAAAGCCATGTGTCCCATCATCGCATAAAAAAAAAGGAGAACGCCCAAAAACAGAAATGTCCGCAAGGCCAAAACACGGTACCTCGAAACCAAGACGAAACCGAAACCTCCGACCAAAATCCGAACCTGCGGAGCAAAGGGAAAATAGACAAAACGCCAAGGAAGGGGGCCTTATCCGACCGACCGCCGGCTTCCGGTAATTAGAGTACACCCGAGATTTTTGTTGAGGAAAATCAGAGTAAGCGCGCAAAGGACGAAAAGATTCTCAACGCGCAAGCCATGCAAGAAACGGTAAAGGGGAAACAAAATCCAGTGCGAATACGGTGAATGCAGCTGTGTTGGTGCGCTGCAGGAGGAAATTTTTTTTCTTGCTCATCATGTCTTGCGTGTCTTTCGTAATCAACATATCGTACAGGGGCGCGCCATCAAATCGATCTCGACCGAGATCGCATTGCTTTTTCAATTTTTTTTTGTTGCAGGGGGGTGTTGGTTTCTTTTTACGGGTGTACTGCATCGGTGATTCTGGAGGGTTCTGGACGGGCCTCGTCGTGGCCATGGGTGCTACACAACATCCTGGCGGTGCATCGTGTCGGGTCGATAGGCGGGAGCCGCCCGCATTGCTAGCCCCGGCGCCATCTCGTAGGGCTGGCCCACCAACATGGACGTGCGTAAGATGGAAATCAGTCGTGAGCACCTCCGCGGCGCCTGTGCTTGCCGGGGAAATCAACTTCGGGGTGAACGACGCGCTGTCACTGCTGTTAGCTTGCGTTTGGAATGTGCGGGTATCCGATGGTGGATGCTTACCATATGCCGCGTCAGTGCGTCGTTTCGAGAAAACGTCTTCTCCTCGACGCATAGCGCGCAGCGCACCTTTTGCTTGCGCACGTTGTGGATGGTATCCTCATGCCGTGTCAGATCGTACGGGCGAGAGAAGATGGTGTTGCAAGGCTTGCCCGTCGTCGGGTTGATGCGCTCGCACTTGTGTGGTCCCGCTTGCGAGTTGCGCTCCAGCAGGGCCGCTGACGTCATCCCACCGGCAGAACTCGTTGGGCCCATGCCCAGGTTGGCCGTGTTGCGATGCCCTTCGCGCTTGTGCTTCTGTAACTTTTGCGGTGTTTCGAAACGCTGCGTGCACCCGTGATACGTGCATGTGTACGTGCCAGAATCCGCCTTGGAGTCGACCGGCTTGGGCAGCGCGTGCGCCGCTCGGTCGCTCGACTGACTGCTCGGGTCGCCACCAGCTTCGCTGCAGCTCGATTCCATCGATGTGAGATGCGCAGGGAACTCTGGATTTTGATCCGGAGCAAAATTCATCTGTGATACGTTTCGATACTGCGAAGTGGCATTGGACGAAAGGCTTTGAATGTTGTTGTTGTTGCGCTGCACCGGAGGGGAGGCGAAGGAGTAGGTAGAGGCTGGAAGTGAAGAGCCTGTCACGGCCGGAGAGAAGTTGGGCGAAAATTGAGGGGTTGCCCAACTGTTGTCGCGCTGGAATGTTTGCGATGTTGTGTCAAACCCCGATTGGGCAGCAGTCGTGTTCCTGTATCGGTCCACGCTGTCGAATTGCTGGCTGTAGTCCGACGCACCCCCATCGGGGAACAAGGGAACCTTGGAGGAGTCGTCATCGGCGTCCCGGTAGTCGAGCAGAGCGTCCTTGGGGGAGATGGTCTTGACCTGGCTGTCTTCTGAAGGTGTCACTTGCGACTTCATGGCGTGCGCTGCATCGGCGGCCAATTTTTGTTCACGGGCTGCAGCGGCTGTGCCTACTGCCAAACGCGGTGATGAGAAGCTGTTGTTGCTGGGCTGCCTATAGGGTGACCCACGGCGGAACGGTGAGTCACCTCTTGATGCCGAACTTGACGGTGATTGTGACCGTGCCATCTGTGCTGCCTGGAGGCTTCGCTGGATGAGTTCGTTGTGATTTGAACTGCGGTACGGTGACAGCAGCGCGTTGCTTTTGTTGTTGGGTATTGACGTTGCCTGCACGACCATGTTGTTAGGGTCAAATGAGTAGTCGGCAGCCACGTCTGTGTATGTTCGTTCGAACTTGGGCACGGTGCGCACGTCTGCTTCGTCTTCGTAAGTAATGAACTGGTTAAACAGCCATGAATCGACCTTCTGGAGGGTCTCACCGTTGGGGGGCAGCTTGAAGTCCGTGTCATCTCCTTGCGCCGTGTGGGGGGTTGCCGGTGAGTCATGACCATTGTAACTGGACACGCTATGCCGCGCTGAATGAGCAAAACCCGGGACCTCATCGTCTGGGACTTGTTGGTCCATGAGCGCGTGCTTCATGGACATGTGAGCAGCCATGGTGGAGTCTATGTTGCTAGTCTGTGGGGTATATGTATTGAAGTTGTTGCTGTTGTTGTTATTGCTCATAAAGGAGTCTTGTGTGGGCGTGTGCGTCGGGGTTGGGAGATGGTTCGAAGCGACGTTCGAGAAGGTTCTTGAAGATGGGTCAGCCAACGCGTTCAATATGGTCATGGGGGATGGTGATGAGTCAACTCGCACAGGGCGAGTAGAATCGAGAGGCAATGCCTCGGGGAAGGCGACGTACTGGTAACCGGCAGACCCTATCGACGACGACGAGGGTGCGCGCTGATGAGTATTCCTCTCTGACCGACTTTGTTGGGGCGTTTGGAGCGTTTGTGAGCCCTGCAGGCCAGCGTTGTACGAATTGGCCGGCCAGTCGTCGAGGCCTGTGGCAGTGGTGGCGACGTGCGTGGACAGCATGGGGGAGGCGGAAAAGGCCGTGCTGTGCTGCGGAATGGGGGTCGACTGTTGGACTCTGATTTGCGGGTTGGTGAAGTCGAAGGAGGAGGTGCTCATAAAAGGATTGGACGCGCTGGTGCCGAGGGCCAGCTGAGGGTTGTAGGTCGTCTGTTGCGACTCGAGGTAGTCGTTGAGCAGCTTCTGGTCAACGAATTGCTGTGCGGAGAGTTGTTGTGAAAGGATGTCGAAGGAGAAGGGTTGTGGTGATAGAGGTGAAGGAAGCGTAGTCGAGTGTTGTGCGGTGGTGGTAGGTGTCGTGGTGGTTGACGAAGAATGATGAATAGAGTGCTGACGTCTGTGTGGTAGTGCCAACATAATGGGACCGAAGGATAAAAGTAGAGTAGATAGGGCAAGGACCAGAGCGGGTGGCGACCTTTATAGTTGTCGAAAAGAGTGACGGGCTATGACTCTACAGGTAGGGCCGGCCGTATTGTTCAGTCAAAGAAGCTTGCTTGGACTGGACTGGTCTGGGTTTCGTTTCTTTGTGGTGGAATGCAGTGGAAAAAAAGGCTTAGGTATTCATTCGGCGGGCCTCGGAGCTAAGCGTGTAATGGACGAGACTAAACGGCGCTAGGCGGTGCGGGTTGAAGAAACGGGCCGGAACCTTAGTAATGTGAATAGGTGATGAAGGATGAATCTTGGTTGCAAATGCTATGGTGAGCAAAGGAAAAAGGTTTGGGCGGGCGTCTCGGAAGCGGTGCAATTGCCAGTAACGCCAGTCAGTGCCAATGTAATGTAATTCTGGTTTTGCGTCTGGTCTGATGATGCGCGGAGCAATAGTGGGTGCGGTGCTTGGGGGAGGGGGACCGGTTGCATTCATAACCTCGCGTCCATGACGTATGCAACCCCGTCGGCCGAAGATCGTGCCCTTCTTCCAGAAGCCACCAGTCCAAGCCCTGGTCCTTGCCGCCTACCCTGCTAGCGTTTTACTAGTTTGTGCGCTATCAGCCCTGTAGAGGAACCCCTGTCAGCTCTGCATGTGCACAGCCCTGCCGATAACATGAACATGCCAGTCAGTGTGAGCAGCATGCATGCAACATTCTTGCAAAGCAACAGGAAAATTTTTTTTCTTTGCTGGCCTGCTGGCTTGCCCAACCCCAAACTCGCCGACATGGTGCACACGATTGATTGCACAACCTGCTCGGCTGCCATCCGATGGGTACTGCCGACACCCGTCTAGGCAATGATGGGCCCTCGTTTCTGCATACCGTATACAGTTTCTATCAAGGTAACCTGTAACCTGTCACCACTGCCCATCATTCTCTTACTCAACCATTTCTAAGAATACACCATCGGGTACGAGAGCGAGCAATACAACAGAGGACAACATTTCCCCTTTTGTCGAATGGGTGCTGGTGACCCTGCATACGGCAAGGCCAGCCGTCTCTTGAGCCTCGAAACGTGGTGGTGCGTGTCAACATACACCCGCTGCTGGCCGCACCAACCTCCGCATCCCGCCAGTCTGTGCATCCATTCGCGGACGGATGAAGCAAAACACTCTTCTACCGTCTACCCACGCTGACTCCGCCCCTCGGTCGGTGCTGTGCTCCCTACCCTTCTTCTCCGCATTTCCGCTCCGTCGTTAGATTGGACGGTCAGCATCAGATCTGGTTCGGATCTCAGTATCTATCCCCTACCGCCAGGGTCCGTGGCGTAGCAGCCTCACTCAACCAATCTCCCGTACCAGTTGCCAACCTAACCGCATTCGCTTGCTTTGCTATGTATGTACAATATCTTGGCGAGATATACTCTTTAGTGCATTCGCGTTGACTGCCTAGACTGTCCTTTTCATGACTGCCAGTGAGTCAAAGCCACGGTTCTGGAGTGTGTACGCGCGCGTCACATGGTATGCCGCGTGACCATTGGCTGGCTTTGTTCAATAACTACCTAGTGTTGACTCGTAGACAATGCTGTTTGTATCCGCCAACAAGCTGTTTCTTCCAGCTGAGCAGTCCCAAAACCCTGGACGCGCACCATGGAGGCGCTGCGTGGCCGCCTTTGTCCGGGAATAACCCTAAACACACGTTGATGAATACGCAATCAACCGTATCTATGTCGACAAGAAACAACAAGTGTTATCAGTAGATGCCTGCTCTCCACGTACACCACCAAGCATCGCTTAAAAAAATGATGCCCATTCAGCCACTCCAGCAATGGTATGAAACAGGAGATGGTCTCTCGATCCCGGCCACAACCCAGTACGGTGGGCGCTGGTAACTCCAATGCCAACGACAGCAGGACAGATCAGCGCAGTAGGCAATATCAGGGCATGCAATCGTCGTCGCACTATGGCTGCGTGAGGTTCCCAATAGATCAGGTCCAAGCGACCATGTCAGGTTACCACCACGTTATCTCTTAGTCACACCCACCACCCGGCAATAAAATCAATACAGCCAAGCCATATCTTGGTATTGCGGACCATGCGCTCGCTCAACAGGAGGTTTCAACAGGAGAATTTTTTTTTTTCCTATTCTTTTTTTCTTTGCGAAGTAGCACAGCAGAAGCATAGCCTTGGGTGCAGTGCGACGAGACTGGTCGGTCGGGAGCAGTTCCATGTCGCCTCGTCTGGTAGTGCCGGTAGTTGATGGTCTAGTAGTCGGTTAGAGTAGTGTGTTAGTGGGAGTAGGGGATGCCGGCGGGAAGGATATCGGTACAGTAGTATCCACTTGTCAGATTTCAGGGTCCAGAGCCACTTCAACGTTGTGGCTGTGGCTATGCATACACAGTATGTGCTGACAAAGAGACGGCCTCGCCGATGTCGAATTGGGAACCGTAACGTTGCATTGGTCTCTGATTGGGTGCCGTTGCGCAGCTTTTTTTTTCTTTCGTTACCCTGCACTAGCCACTGCTCCAGCCACGATCGACTACTTTGTACAGTAAACGGTATCTGCGAGCTATTTCCATCCATCCTCTATTCCCCTCCCTTGTCGACACGCATCAAAACTCGGACGCCGAACCGCCCATCATGCTCTCTATCAATCCATCAACTTCTCCCCTCTTCCCCAACGGATAATATCCGCCCAATCCCATGACGCGGGGCATACGGCCGGGCATGAAGGAAACCCACCGTGATGAGGGAGCGAGTGTGATGATGATGGAAACGGCCCACACTGCAAAGCAGCACCCGAAGCCGCGACGTGGGATGACATCACCACATCGCACCCCGGCATCACATTCCACCCACCCATCCGTCATGCTCATCCCACAAACAGCTGTTGCCAGACATAAAAATAACGAGACAAAAAGGGCGAGTCGGGGGAGGGCAAGCCTCTTGCGCGACTCTGCAGCAGTAGCTGCTTCACCTTGGTCTGCCCACCTTCCCTTTTCTCTACTTGGTCGTCTGAATGGCAGCGCCGTTGATTCGCGTGCCCTGCGTGCTGCGATGGGCATCCACGCGCGATGATGCCAGACGACACGGTGATCGGCAGCAGGGCGGGGAACGGGAACTGCACATTGATCTAACTTTTGCAAGCGCACCCATTCTTCACGTCTGTTTCGTCTCGCATTCGCAACACCAACTTAATCGCCAAAGCAAAGGACGGTAACTAGTTGGTTGATGGATTTACCTTTGTACCATCACGGTACCATCACGGTACTGCCCTGACTGTTTCTGAGAACACCCGGCCAGCTCGCATCACCCAGAAAGTTTCCCCGAAGAAACTCCCCGCGGGCGTCCAATGGCCGCGGCCAACAGGGAACCTGCACGCCAACAAATCTACCCTTTTATGCAGGGCAAACAAAACCGGTTCCGTCGCGGCCCTGGTTGGCTCTCGCGTGCCCGGCCAAACCAGCCCGCGGAGAAAAAGAGGCATAACCACACGCCCATCCCTCTGCCAAGAATTACCCTGCATAACCACCGTGGAGATGGTGGGCAGGGATCGCGAGCAAAAGGGCAGCTGGCACGCCGATCATGATGCCGATGACGCCTGAGGCCGCCGAACCAAGTGCTGGAATGGAACCACTACGTACAGTACCTGCTTCACCTCGTTTCTCTTGTGCGAATCGGCGTCATACCGTGAGCTACTCGAATTTCCTCCGAGGAAATGAAGTCAATGTTGGAGAAGTGAGTCTATGTAAAGATTACGACGTGATACCATGTCGTCCCTCGCGACTGTGAGATGACGGTAATCTGAGAGTAAGAGAAAAAAGGGTCCCGGCGTCCATCCCGCTTCCTCACCCCCACATCCTACTCAGAAAGCAGGTCCGTCCATCCTACAGTCCTCTAGGTATCTTATCACACGTGTAATGTGTAGCTTACATGTCCTTGCGTCATCACCCAATCTATGCATACAGCAACATACAGCGACTACATCACCACATACCCTTTACAGCAATTCTCAGCAATCTCTTCATAAATCCATATTAACACATTGCGCGTGCATACATGTATAACCACCTAACGTACAAAGGGTATATAGGGTGCACTTGCATCACAATGTACGCTTACCTACCCATGTACTCAAACAAGTCTCTCTTCCCCAAGAAGGAAGTTCAACCTCAGCGGCAAAAAAAAATGAAAACATGTACGCGTTTGCGCTGAAATCTAAAAATAATCACATTACACACATATACGCACAGCCTACCTATGTAGGTAAAGTAAGCAAACGCAAGTACGTATGTACCTAGGAAGCTGGCTCTTCACCGGGTGCGCGCGCGCGCGTCTACGGCTTCTACGCTTACCTCACCTCGCCTACATCCATCTATCAACCACCCCTTTCCTTTACTCATATACCTTTTACCACATAAGCACCTTACAAACAACATTGACACCTAAGCAGTTAATAATACTTCGCCCCCTTCTCCCATTTTCCCCATTCATTGACGCCTAGACCGTTACCCCAAACCAGCAAAAAATGCGGGAACGGAAACGGAGGAAACTCGGCTTCGCATCTTGGCATCCTTCCTTTCGCTTAGTTAAGTACGGGGATGGGTCGGCTCGGGTGTTGATTAGTTACGCCGACCGACCCGCGTCGGGCGGATTTCTCATCATCAATTTAATAGCACAAGCGAGGTTTGTTTCGCTGGATATGTATGTAATCACGAAAATAAATGGATTAATCAATAAACTTGTATTTTTTTGTGAGGGTAGGGATAGGGGAGGGAGATGTGTAAGCGCAGTCGCGGATTTGAGCGGGTTTATGGATTTACGGATGTAAGCGAGGATTTGGTTACGTACGTTACTGCTTCGTCTTCGAATTCGTAGTTTTGTAGGAAAGCGGTTCTTTCAGTATCGAACGTAGTCCGTTGTTTTTTTCCTCAAACGATCGTACAATTAATCCATCACAGTGTCCACCCATCTATTATTTTTAATAAACTAGAAACTCTTAAACGTATTAACTAGGTACCTTAAAACTCAAAACGAAATCAAAACCTAGCTAACAAGTTCACGTTTATTTTTGGACAGGTCCAATACCGATATACTTCCTCTTTCTATTTCATATTTCTGGTTTATCTGTATAGCTATCAAACAATAGTCATTACGTACGCGGTACAGTACATTTTCTTAATCAGAAAATGCTTTGGGAAGTAAGAAGTTTGTAGGGAAAAGAGGTTTAGGTACATATGTACGTCTATACATACGTACATACATAGGTAATGTGACGTCCTTTCCAAAAAAACCAAGTAACTAGTCAATCTATCTTCTCTCCTCAAAACTCCTCTCACGCCTTTTTTCTATTCGACTTTGAATTTTGCGTTAGGAAGATCGACTCACGAACAAACACCACATCACATCACCTTCCCTAAACCAAAAAAAAAGCACAATCTCACAAATTCCTCAGATTTCAAATCGATTATGTCTCCTTTTAGTAGGAATCCCATCCATTCATTCATCCACTAATTCCTAGCAACAAAAATCCCGGCTAGGCCTTGGCTACCTGGACAAAAACCAGTGCTGCTCTAATTACATACTCCATTAGGTATGTATCCAACATTGATTCATTCACATGTACATCTTTCTCACCCGTTCAGACCTACGAAGCGGCGTTGGTGGAACTTCCACCACCTCCTCACCTTCATCTTCGTGAATCGATGCCGAAGTGTCGCGGTTCTTGACGCTGCAGCTACGCGTAACCATCCCCGTGCTTCGAACCTGAGGCTGAATAGACGTTGCGCCGCGAGCACGACCACGGCCACGGCCGCGTGTGGTGGTAGTGCCGCGGGCGCGGGGTGATGTGACTTCAGGCTGCTCAGACTGCTCCGGTTCCTCATTAATGACACTCAGCACCCCTCGACTAGCTGCCGTCTCGTCTGCGGCTTGATTCGGATCAGACGACGAGGATGGTACGACCTGCGGCTGCGGCTGCGTCTGCGGCTGTACTTGCACCTGTTGCTGAAGCAGTGCCGAAGGTTCCACCCCATACCGCTCACACACCTCGCGTACCGCGCGCGCGGCGTTTTCCTGCTCGGCCCGGAGACACGCTGCGTCGACGAGGGCGTTCCAACGGGTGTCGTCGGCGTTTCCTACGGGGGCTCCGGGAGCGGGGGGTGTTGGAGCGGTGGTGAGTGACGGGCCTGCTGAATTGGTGGCGACTTGCTGTCCGTTGGAAGGAGGAGGTGGTGTGAATTGATGCCATTGGAACTCCCCCGAGTTGTTGTTGAAAGAGGATGTGGGGACTCGAGCTTGGTTGGCGATGTGAGCTGTAAGGGCTTGTAGAATGGCGGGGTCCTGGAGGTCGATTTCCGGGGATGAGGAGGTTCGGGAGGATTGTTGTTGTGGGGGAGGTGCGGGTTGGACCTCGGGAGTAGGGGAGCGTTGCTTTGGTGGTGTTGGTGTTGGGGATGTCAGGGGTCCACGGAGTGTTGGCAACCCGCGTACATACGACGCCATCTGGGTGGAGGAGTCTGCAGGCTGGGCGAGTTGGTGGGCCCGAAGGGCTTCCTCAGTCAGGGGGCGCGAGGGTGGGAGGACCTGGGGGTATTGACGGTGGAGGCATCGGGGTGGTTGTGGTTCCGAGTTTGGTGGTCGCGGCGTCAATGTCTGGCGTGCCAATTGAGGGGGAAAGTAGCGAGGTCGGTCTAGAAATGTCTCTCGGGTGTATGGGACGTAGGTGTCTCCTTGCCAGTAGCCGCCAAATTTGTAGTTGGTGTTGTTCCCGCCGGGAACGTTGGGTCGGTTTGACATCTTGAGGGGTTCAAGACGGGTTTCAAATAGGAGTTACAATTGGCGTGTGTTGGAACAGTGTTGAAGACTTTGTTATACTTTGATGGAAGAGTCGAAGTTGGTCTTCGGTATTTGGTGGTAGTCGGTTTCGAGTATTGGGTTGTGGTTGTACTCGTACTTTGGCAGTGCAGTGTAAGTTGAAACTCTCCATCCAGCGTTGCGGAAGCTTTATATACTTCCAGAAGTGAGAGACTGGTTGACATCGGTGTATGTGCACATTGTAGCCTACACTAGTCCCGTGGTATAGACTGACCACGTTGCCAACGTATTGCGTTTGTTCGATGGGGAGTGGTTGAAGTGAAAGCTGTTTAAGTACAATCTAGGCGTGGTGAATACGTTCTTCTGTGCTCATGAATGTATGGAGGGTGTTGTGGATACACTTTATTGTTTGGCATGTTGTCAAATGTGCACAATGTATTCGAAGCGTGATGGCCAATTTTTTGATGACAAGTGGTAGCAATTAGCAACGCCGGGGAACATAAAGAGAAAACGTAACATGTTCATAGTCGTAGACGGTGTTGTAAGTGTGCCCTGAATGGTACACGTCAGTGAGGTAGTTATCAAGGAATGAGTGATAGAAGATGCGAGAAGAGCTGTGGTGAAAAGGGGGTTGCTGACCATATCGAGTAGAGAAAGAGAGGGCTAGCATAGGCACATGCAGAGTGTTTGTTCCACCTAAGTTATCAGCTAGTTATATTTCACTGGAATGGGCGAGGTGCGTGGGTAATCAATTGAGAAAATAATTCTAAGAATATTAACGAAATATATGAAGGGAGAAAATCCAACAAACATTAAGGAAAGCTATGGTCATCACGCCCGAATCCTGAGGGTTTGACTGGGGGATGATGTGTGAGCCAATGATATTGAAAGTAACGGAAGAGAGTCAACAACACACATTACGGGAATGGTGCTCCTCTCTATTCATCTTCTTCGTTATTCACCACGACCTCCTCGCCTCTCTCCTTCTTTACCCTCACTTTCCTCTTCTCCCTATTCTCTTCTTCTTCCGCTGCTGCTAGTAAAATTTTAATATTTAGCACCCCGTGAAGAATCCAAACTAACCCGGTCTTTAATTTACGTAGCGCAAGAAATAGTGGCGGATAGACTGGTTTCCAAGTTCATCAAAATAAGGAGTTGTAAGCCAGTCCGCCGCTTTGTTCGGCTATCTACGCACAGGTGAACAAACGCAAAACAAAAAGATAAACAAAGATGGTTGTAGCTATGCGTCGCGGTCCTCATGCGTGCGTACGAGAAAGTGAATCGTACGACTCCTACTTAAGCCGCAACAAGCTTGACACGAGCTCCATTCAAACTCTCCATATTCAACTTCATATTCTCCACAAACTCCTCCACAGGATCTTGATTCTGCACCTCTTGGTAAACCATCGCCATTTTCACAACAGTGTATGCCACCCAAAATAATGCCAACTGCTGCGCCGGGCATTGACGAGGGCCGCCTCCGAACGGAAGATACTCCCACGTCGGACGAATAGTTCCCCACCGCTCTGGACGAAAGGTTTCTGGGTCAGGAGCATAGAAATCAGAGCGGTGGAGCGAATACATGTTGATGCTAACAGAATCACCAGGGTGGAGGTAAACAGGATGCGAGCCGTCCGGGCCTCCACCAACGGGGAGGATGGCAGCCTCTTTGCATGAGCGGGATGTCTGAGCTGCTGGCGGGTAAAGTCGCATGGCTTCATAAGTTTAGCAAGAAGGGGCTTGCACGATTTGTGGGCATATGCGATGTCACTTACCCTCTTTGATGACGTTTTGCACGTAGCGCAAACTTTTCAAACGGTCGAATGTCAGGTCCTCATCTTGTAGCCCTTTGACTTCATCCTGCACCTTCCTCCACGTCCCAGGACTTCGCGTTATGCAGAAAAATATATTGGTTAAAGCTACGGCGGGCGTGTCGCGACCCGCAAAGACCATATTGAGCAGCTGATCGCGTACAGCCGCTTGATCCTGCGTAGCTTGTACTAGTTCTTGCACGAGGATATTTTTTCTATTACTCGCATGGATTTTGTTGTTTTCCATATTTTTGATCGCGCGGTCAATGTGTTTCTGCGTATACTGATGTATAAAAGCGCAGGAGGTCCAAAACTTCTGATCGCGCATAAGGAAATCCAGCTTGCCGAGCATGACTCTCTTCCCGACTCCTTGCTGAGCGTAACTAAACGAATCCAAAAACCTCTGGGATTCCTCGGGGAAATTCTGCTCCAGAGAGCCGAAACTTTCTCCGAAGATGAACTCTGAACTTGCGTCGAGCATCTGCGGTCGTGCATTAGTTCGTCATGCCCCGATTTTTCTGGCAAAAGAGCATGGATCTCACCAGACGATCGAACAGTGGCTGCAAGTCTACGACCGAACCATCTCTCGGAAGTAGTCGCATGAATTTATTCACGTGCGCGGAGAACATTTCGCGGTCAGCAATCTCTGATTTGTTGAAGGTAGGTTTGATCATGGTCCTCGCGTGAGTCCACGCTGTGCCATCAGTGGACACGATCCCTCGTCCTATCATCGGAGCGGTCGCTCGCTCTCTATGTGGAGCAACACCGAATGTATCATGCTCTGTAAAGACCATCCGGACGTTTTGAGGGTGTATAGTGGATATGGAGCGATAGCCGAATGGGAATGATTGGAATGTGTGGCCATAGTGTTGGAACAGCTCGTGAACACTTTTCATCCTCTTGTGTTCCTTCATCTGACGGAAGACTTTTGACACTGTGTCCAAGCCGAAGAAGGGATCTTTTGATGGGAGTGTTTTGGGTTCGGCACCGCCTTGTTTTTTTGAAGTTTTTCGCAGGCTGATTTTGTTAAGGAACCATCGCGCAAGGATGACTGAAAGGACAAGCAAAATGACTCGATTTATCTCCATGGTATTACCACGAGTCTAAAGCTTTTGAAGAAATTGGTGTGTTGATGTGGCTTGAGTTTAGATGTGCGATAGATCTTGATGTGAAGAAAGTGTCTTATCTGAGTTCTGAGGTGGGTGGCCCCCATGCTATGCGGCGTAGCCACCATCGAATCGCTGGATATTATTGGACGGTGATCAACGATGTGTGCTGTATGGCGATTATGTAACCCTAATGGTCAGCTTTCACCGGTTTAGAGAAACAGAGCAGGCACTCATTCGAGTTAGATCAGATGCACCACAGCCGAACCCTTGAGTTACACAGGTAGTCAACATAACAGAATACTACCCTCGCAATATTCACTATATCCAGTAAGATTTGTGTCGCACTCTGTGTTTATCGATATGTTGTATTGATTTAACATCCCTCTGTTCTATAAGGGAGTTTTCGACCATGCAAAAAACGGCGTGGAGCTTGGCCTACACGAAGTGAATCTTTGAAACAAGGATACACATCGGACAAAGTAAAAGGTTAAAAGAGCGTGATTACCTCGCAAAGGTTAAGTTTCACACGAGGTTAGTGAAAGCCACAGAGTGGAACAACTTGATGAAATTGTGAACTACGATGAACACCATAATCAGAAAATTCTATGAAATTCTATAAGAAGTGAAGCCCGAAAAACCCAAAAGTGTGAGCCATATTTAAGCAGCCTTCGCGATAACATCTCTCAACGTAGGAAGAGACGGTGTGAAGAAGTACTCTCCTCCCTTAGCATCGACCCATTGCTGAAGCAAAGTCAAAGGCTTCGCAGTGTCGTTCGCATAAGCACCCGTAATAACCCTCGGCTCTTCCTGATTCGTTTGCCCAATAATCGGGTCCATCCCGGGCGTCGGCGTACTTTGAGGAGGGAAAGTCTTAGAATTAGCCCATCCTAAATGCTCATTAGAAAACCTTCCACGTTCATATTACGTCTCGAGAGTCAGTCCTTACCTTGCTGAAGCAGCTTGAAGCCTTGGCCGATGTCGGTCTGGTAGCATACGAAGAGCAAGCCTCGCTCCGAGCTAGTCGTTCCTGACGTGCGCTCCGCGTCCGAAACCTCGGGTCCGAATGGGATTCCTCGACGCAGGATCATATGTTGCTTGAGCACGGCGTCGGATAGAGCGTCACCTCGGGGGAGCGTCTTTCGGATATGTGCGTGGAAAGGGCATTTCGATTGATCGCCCTGCACGAAGCGAAAGTCGTTGTTTCGTTGGTCGTCGGCGCCTAGCTCCGGGTCGTCGGCCGTGGGGGCAAGCATCAGAGGTGCGCCTAGGTAGTGTTGTTAGAAAGTGCTGGGTCGTATGATGGTTTGGAATGCATACCGCTTTTCCATCGTCCCACAAAGCGAGCTCCCATTAGATCGGCACCCGCTTGGCTACCTGCTGTTTCGAGAAGAAACCTGGTAGAGTGTTAAGTCAATGTTTTTTGTGATAACGTAGGGTACGTACTTGTCAAGTTCAGGTACTTGTTGACTGAGCTTGCGGAATACCATGAAGCTTCCATCCAAAGTCCAAGATGGACGTGAAATTGAAGCATCAGCGCCTCTTCCGAACAGAGCTGTTCTGTGGTCATGTTAAATCAAAGTCATGAGACACTTGGTAGGATACCTAATTACCCTTGGTCAATTGTGGCCTGTCCAGGTTTCAAGGTATCTACGCCATCGACTGCAGGATTCGAGATACCGTCTTTATACCCGAAACTGAAAAGCGTTAGTGACGGCCATGAATGGGGATGGGGACGAGTCTCTCACTGTTCGTGGCCCTTCTGGTCACCAGGTCTAACGTCACCAGTGATTGTGTGCAGTTCCTCGATCGAGCCAGACAGGATGTCTTTGACAGACTGTAGTTTCTCATCCACTGAATCGGGACTATCGCCAGTGACAAGAGCGACGCCATGAATCTCTTGTAAAAAGTCCGAGTCCCAATTGGTGGGCTTGAATGTGGTGCCTGACCCGGTACCTTCATCACCAAGGTCTCCTGCATCAGCCTTTTGACCTTTCTGGAAGAGCAAGTCTCCAATTGTTTCGGTCAAGTTGATCTACCGTCTGTCAGTGTATGTTTCCTGCCAAGAGCACAGTGATTATCCTTACTTTTGATAGACCTGTTGCTGAGAATGCTATGTTGACTCCCGAGACATTGACCACAGCTGGGTGAACTGTTTCTCCATCGCCCTCATGGGTGGCTAATCCGATTCTCGCCTTGGTTTGCCTAATCTCAGAGATGTTTCCCTGCGTCTGTTCGGCGGTTGTGATGAGTGGGACGAGATTAGTCAGATTGGTGCGAAAGCCATCGACCTCATCGATCCGGAAGAACAGGAACTTTTGAGTCTGCTTTGGAAGGCCAAATCTGAGAGAAGGTTAGCATGTTCCCATCCAAGGGACCAGACGACATACAGGACATCGCCTTGGACGTTGGCCAAACTGAACGGTGCGACCGACATATTGGCAAGAATGAAATAATGAGTGTCAAACTAACGCTCAGCTCTAATCGATTCAGAAAGAAGAGCTCAGGTTGCGCCTGGAGTTTGAATGCTCAGTGCCACCACACATCTTTTATATACATTTTCAAAGTTTTACGAGGTCGTCGATACGACTGCTACTACTTGAAAACGCCGTGATGACTGTACACGTAGTCCTCGAATTCTCAGGATTCCCACTGCGCCATCGCCCTGACTCAGTCCTGGGGGGGATTCAGCATCAGTATGTTGGTGTGACAGGTACCTAGCGGCATTGGACGGATTGGCAGTTGATGGTTTCGGGAGTGGAGTCTTCGGTTAGAGTCCCGGACGGGGGCGGGACCCCAGTTGTGGCTTATTGTAAGCAGCCATCCAATAACTCGCATTGGTAAATAATCAGAGCTCGGGTATCACGGTGGTTGCTCCAATGTAAGAGTACCGGGTCTTTGGGAATGAGAACCGGGAACGGATTTCCCTGCAGAAGCGAGGCAGCGCAACGGCGGCTGCAAAATATCCAATCATTTCACTCGACCGTAAATAGCATCCGTGATCATAGGCAGCATTCTTTGATCAGCGCCGAGCGGTATGATGCGAGATTCCGATGCCGATGCCGCGAGATCTCCATTTCAAGCTTCTAGAACCAAATCATTAGCCTCTTTCAATATCTTACTTTAAGAATGCCATTAATCGCCATACACCGCGAGGTATCCATTGTCCGTTTACTCATCCCGTTTTGATTTATCGGTTGAGCTGCGCTACTGCATGGCCCGCACCCATTCAGATGTATGTAGAAATCCTACGGGTGACTCGGTTGCATTGTTCGTGTTGGTAAATTTTAAGTTTCCGGTGATGCTTGGTGTCTGCGACTTTGCGGCGTTCCCGTTGAATTTGTTTTATGATCAATGACAGCACGCTTTGCGCAACAGCTGCATCCTTCCCTCCCTTCCCTCCTCTGATCGTTCATGAGTTGAATTGATTTGCAATAAGAATCTAAATAACTTGAAGACTACTTTAATTTTTCTGGAGGATGAAAATCTCAGAGGTGGCTCTTGTGTGGTTTGCTGTTGTTGTCGCCTGCGAGCACGTTTTCGACAGAAACAGGGCAGCAGTGCTGCGGTCAGCAAACCGTGCATTTTTTTCAATAGAAATATCGTATCTTCCTAAGCGTGATGTATTTCCCGGTTGCCTGAACCCACTCCGCCGCCCGCACCACGCATGCATCTACCATGAAAGATTAATCACAAAAGCGATTCAATGCTGGGAAAAACCCATCCTAAATAATTAACTTGATGACATTGTATCATTAAATTATTCGGGTGGGTAATACGTGAATGTAAACGAATGGTTACACAGGGCAGGCCACCTAAAATCTTACCAGGCGTAAGATATGTTTCATGCCTCAGCTTCTTCGCATCTTCTCGCCGTCTTATATCTTACGTCACCCAGATCTCATTCTCATGAAGCATGGCGGTTAAAAAGCCGTTGGTAAAATTTTTGAATCACCGCCACTGCACGGTATTTCAGGGCAAAGGTGAGAGAAACGTTCGTATTTCCCCTTACATCGTACAACGCACGCATAAAAGATTGTCTTTTAGTGGTCAAAGAATACGAACTCCGCGTTCCTTTAAGACTGTGCATTGCGTTGTTGGACTTTCCATTGCTTCTGAAAAGGGAAGTATACTTGCATGGGGCCGTTACAGCAGTTGCCCTGCCTCACCCCTCTTTACATCCGTACCACTTTGCCTGAGCTCTCTCAATATTGGTCGAGGATTCGTAAGCTCTCCAAACGTTCGGATGAGGCAGAAACCTGTGCTGACTCCAAGGAAACCCTCTAAGCGGGGGAGTCAGCTGTAACGCCGTGTACAGACTGTAGCGCGTGAAGATACGTGGGCATCATATTTTATTGATGGTGATCCTACTGGTGCAAGGCAGTTTCTGATGTGTATTTAACACCAACAACAACGACATGTGATCTGACGCAACTACAGTAATTGGCATGAAACGACACGTATTAATCGAAGGCAACCAAATAACGAATGTTGATTCAGCTCCATCCTTTCATATGAATTAAGAAGTTTTTCCTTCCTATCAAAGTACGTCGGACTCTTTTTTTACTATTCTTGCTTACTTTTTTCTTGTTTGTAGCATCTTAGCCATCTAGCAACGAGTAGATCCACGCGATATACAAATAGGATAAAAAGTATAACAAATTTTCGCAGAGTACTATATGCAAGTATGATGTTAGTTCGGATGCTGTGCCGCAATGGGTATGTCTACCAATCAGACCAGACAAGGAAAATCCATGTACAGCAGTCACCTTGTAATTTGCTGTCGAAAACTAAATATAGGACTAAGTCAATGCTACAGTTGCGGCTGGAATGCTTAAAACATAGGAAGCAATCGTGCACTTCTACCCTTCCCCTTTGCTAGATTAAACCCACAGAAAAACCTCACTCAAATGTTGATGGCGTTTATGGTCTCAATGATTGGCAAAATGTACTCGTCATAAAACGCAACCAGGGGTAAACATACTTGATTGTCCAGTTGTCCGGTGGAGAAATATCACCAGGCTGCAGTAGGACCTACAATCTCTCATTCGCTGCGCTGGTTCCGGCATTGCCGCCATCTCCATACATATTGCACCAAGCTTCCATTTTCAAACTTCAACTGCATGCTTCGGTCTCCGATAACGTACTTGCCCAGCTAGATAGGCACCAGATATTGGTCCGTCTCATGCACGGTCAAACTTTAGAACCTGGTCACTTTGATCGGAGGTCTGCCAAAGAACGTGAAGAGAAATGGCGATGTCGCCCGAAATCAAGTTGACACGTTTGTTCGTGATGAAGGGGTTGTCAGATCGCACTAAGCCCAAATAGCCATGGAGTGGACGAGAGGCTCGACAGCTGCATGCAATATAGAAGATGCCTTGACATCTCAATTTGATGATGACCCATTTATTACCTACTTCCATCAAGTTTTGGAAGTAAGCCGCGGAGATGCTTGCGCTTTCTGCGATGACAGCAGTGGATAGGTTGATTCCAGGAACAGGGAAGTAAGATACCAGCAATGCCAAGATTAGAAGCTACTCGGTACCGGTCTGAAAATACGTCTAGTTGGTGGTATTGTCCAATATTGGCCAGCAGATCTGGATAGTCCGTGATTCCGTCTGTGGCGTTAGAAGTGTCGATGAGGGGACGTGACAGTCTAAGTGTATGTACAGCAAAGGGCTGAGATAGTATGCGGGGAACTGTTTTGACGGAAGTCTGGTCTTCATATCTGCTTATGGTCGCAGTACCTTCCGTGGTACGCCAACGTAGGGAGATACGATCGAGCATGATACCTGAGGTCGTTGCATATGAAACCACACATTTGTAAGCGGATACCACAGCAGGAGTAGTGTATACCTATTCCGACTTGATCAAGACCACCACCGGCACGTCGGATCAAATAGTCTTCCGGCGGTGAGCCCTTGCTGATGGATATTACAGCAAAATGGTTGCCATAGCTAGAGTCAGTAGTCAATTGTTTGTTTCATATTGTTTATATCCAGTGAAACAAACATAGCGTAGAATGATAAAATTTGAGAACTCGGAAGAGCTTGCGTTACAGGCTCGCTACGATGTTCATCATATTTAGTTCAGTCTTCATACTGTCCTTCAGCTCGCTGGCAACTGCCGTAACAGGCTATACCGTCCAATCCACGTCCCAGATGAAAGGCGTCCAAGGAAATTAAATTCTCAAATGGTTGAGTCCCTACGCTATATCATTCATGATGCGGACCGAGTCGGACTTTTCCAGCGATTTCAAGATCGGAGTATTTGCACGGTGTACGAACACCCGAATCACGCCCTGAATTGAAAACACACTAAATATGCCGGATAGTTGGAGATCCAGTGGTCTCGCAATACCCACTCTCCATAAGAGACACGATGGCGCAATTCTCGCTATTATCTGCTAGGTTCAATACGATCTGTAAGTCTTCTTAAATTCAACCACCTCTCCCTTGGGTACATGTATATAAGGCATTGCCTCCTGCGGCTTAACTCCTCGCAATGTCACCTCAATATATGGGGAAACTATACTCGGAGCACCGACATTGAACACTTCTGCGTCCTCTAAACTGGGACCCCGAACCTATAGCTTGGGTATTTGATAATCGACTTTACTCACAGGGTTACATATCCAATAATGGTGTATGCCAACCCAAACCCACCAATGTGCCGGGTAGCTTGCCACTACCTCCCATCCGACAAAATACATTCTCCGATGAAGAATCATTGATGTTCACATGTACAACACTGGCGACTCGCAACCATACAGGAGTAGGTAGGCCTTGTCACTAGCGCGGCAACTGAGGGTCTTTTGACATGATCTTAATTAGAATATCTTTGGTTGCCGACCTTTATGATCTGTCTATTGGCATCGTATGAACAACGGTCGGCGATGTTCACTCAAAAATCAGCCTTGTGCCTTGCTATGAGCTCACGGCCGAGTGGGGAATTGGGCTACGCACCTCCGACTTCCGAGCGGCGCGTAGCATCAAGGTCCAATCAAAAGGACTGACCAATCTACAATTTAGTACTTTGCGCATTTAAAAAATAGGCATCCCATATCGTTTAACCTGGTGCGACAAGGCTAGCGCAGCCAGTGACATACAACAACATTTAAATCGGGGCCAATTTCGGTAACCGTAGTATAGTCCTATGGGCCCGGAAAGCAATGGGCGCACACCTCGTCGACCTCTTGATGTATCGTGTATATATATCAGTGCAGCACGACTTCAACATAAAACTATCTCTCATTTCCAGACTCCATTACACACACTCAACATTATTTTCAAATTCCAACACACACATTCATCACTATGAAGTTCTCCCTTGCAGCCACCTTGGCCCTAGCCAGCTTCCAGCTCGCCACCGCCCTCCCTAGTGGACCGCTCACCGACGCCATCATCGAAAACGACTCCGACTACAACTCCACCAACGTGGAGGAGCGCGGCCTCTTCACCACATACCCCTGCACACGGGGCGTCGAAATCAAACTCTTCAAAAGTAGAATGTGCGAAGGCAGCGCCACAAGAACCGACATCGTCAACTACCCGCTTCCCGAGGGCTACTCTGGCAGATGCCAGGAAGTCACTTCGAAATCCGATATGCAGGGCATCAAGGTGAAGACCCCGCTTGTTCAAGGTAAGTCGCTTACATCACCTGCCCCCCATCATCATCTCTATGCACGCTCCCGGCACACATTGTGACTGTTGTTAATCTTTAATAGGTGTCGCCGGTGGCATTTTTGAGATTTATGCCGATTCCGGATGCAACAGTCCTATCGTGAGGCAACTTTCGGCTCATGGTATCTGCGAAAGGCATCTCATGCCAAAGGGCCCGGGCGTCAATGCTATTAAGTCGTTCAGATTCAGTGTAGCACAGCCCGAGAAGTGCCGTGCCATCAAGAAGGATGGACGATCCTAGAGGATCCGCTGAGAGTAGAAGAGCTTTGGGGTGAGGTTGAGTGATTTTTTGTTCCCGCTTACGTGGTAAACTTCGTTCGAGGGACGACATTCAGGCATGCCGATTTTCGTGAATTTCTCTAATTTTTCAATGGATCGGTGGATGGGCTTTTGTTGGGGCTTGCATTTTCTCATCTTGGTGTACTTTATTCATACACTGGATGACCATTGCTCTTCATAATATGTACATATCAGGCCACCGCCCATGGTCATATAAATCCCAATAGACTTTGTTTCTCGCACTTTACCTCCTGCATAACATGCCAAAATGCTTGCAAACTACTGCAAGATCAATTGATATCAATACATAACGCGTTCGTTACAACAATCAACTGCAAAGAAGAAAGCATTTTTGATATAACGCGTCCGCGTACATAAGCCGTCTAAGAACACTATAGCAACATCTAGACGTTTCTGCTTTTTCGTAGGTGGATTGGTCCTAAAATTATTGAAAACCGCTGATACGAGTTGTTCATGCAAATCAGGATACGATGGTTATGTAATGCGGTGCTGACATTGGCGGGACCCACTTTTGACCGCATCACCGCCCGACCTCCGCACTGGTTTCTATGTCCTGGAAGTCAAACCACCGCAACACCGCACCGCACAATTTTCTCCACACGAGGCAAAAAAAAAGTCACGATGTTATGCAGAAGTCTCTTGCTGGCGGGCTGCAGTCAGTATGGTGACACTGCAAGTATTTAATGTGCCGTCCGGACGACCAGTGTGAACACCAAACACAGCTTTATTCCATCGAACACATCTTTCCAATCGAAGTATATTCTAAATATCATTCATAAAATTTGAGAAGTTATTTCATCCAGACAAAATGTCCAAGATTGTCACTGTTGTCGGTGCCACTGGCATCCAAGGTGGCTCAGTTGTCAAAGCCCTTCAGGATAGCCCAGAATACTCCATACGGGCTATCACGCGCGAACCCAGCAGCGATGCTTCCAAGACTTTGATATCTCGTGGTGTTGAAGTTGTTCAGGCCGACATCAACAGTGTAGACTCGCTCCGTGCAGCTTTCAAGGGTAGCTACGCCATCTTCGCTGTGACCAATTTCTTCGAAAGCGTCATGAAGGGAGCAAGTATCGAAAAGTCGATGGAGGTTGAAACCCAGCTGGGAATCAATCTCGCAGACGCAGCAGCTGCTACAGAGTCTCTGGCCCACTACGTCTGGTCAACACTGCCCAACTCGCGCAAAAACACTGACGGCAAGGTCGTGGTACCATACTACGAGAGCAAGAACCGAATCGATGACCATATCAAGAGGAACCAGCAGTTGCTGAGCAAAACTACTTTCCTGTGGGTCGGGTGGTATGCCAGTAACATGAATTACCCTTGGTTCAAACCAAGCGAGACTCAGACTGTGGACGGGAGGAAAATGTACGTTCAGCTGTTGGGCGTGCCACCCTCAGTCTATGTCCCAGCCCTCGGCGACGAACAGACCAATATAGGGCTTTTTGCAAAAGCAATCCTCGACCAACCCGAGAAGACTCTCCCAGGCAAAGCTGTTTCGGGCGTCGACGAACAGCTGCCTTACGGCGAGATGGTGCAAACTTATGGCGCAGCGCAGGGCATCAAGGCGCAGGTCGTGCAGATCTCCAAGGAGGACTATCGCCGGCTCTGGCCTGTCTGGGGTGATATGATGGATATTTCAAATGATTACTATGAGTTTATGGGCAAAAACGGGTTCAGCAGTGTCGATCACGAAGTACTGTCGAAGGATGACCTTGGAATCAAAGGCTTGGTGGGGATGGCTGAGGTTTTTGCCGCGAAGAAAGTTTTCAATTAGGCATTCCAAGGTAGTTCCTGTCCGCAGATGTTGTATCTAGATAACAAATACAAATTTTCCGGTTACAATATTCTTTGACTTGTCTTAGTTCGAGGAGAACCATCAGACTAACTATCGTCGGCAGTGGAGTTTGTCAGCCACGCCCGCGCAGTGGCGAATGACTCAGGGGAATTCCACCATACTACCCCTTGCCCCTCCATGCTTGGCATAAGCAGTGATAACCGCTCTCCTCCCCACAGAGTCGTTCTCTGACACACAAATGAGTAAGTATCATTTGTTGTAACTACCACAATGTCCTTACGCCGTAAATCCTGCAACGCCTGCTTCAAGAGCCGCCGAAAATGCGACCGTTCCCAGCCTACTTGCGGAAACTGCCGGAGGAACAGGAAGGAGTGTAACTATGTGTATACACCGAGTAATCCAGTCAGCGTGACTAGCGACACTCTTCCTGTGGAGTCCGTAGATTTCAACGACTTTTCGTCACGGACAAGGATATCTACTAGCGATGCAACACTGGGCCCTGTCCCAACTACTGCTGATATCCTTGATGTTGGAAACGATTTATTTGCATCTTTTTCCGGAAACACACGAACAAGCCCTCCGCCAGTATTAGAACGTCATGGACATCCACCGTTGCTAGCGTCGAGCATACCAAACTCCATGGGCGGCTTCGGCGAGTTGCAGCGCGTCGAGGGCACCATAGATAGCTGGCAGTGGCTGATCAGCGAATTCAAACGGTGTCCCCGCGACCTGGCCATTCGCGGCGAGACCTTGTTTCTGCACAAGCTGCTGTATCGCGACGTGATGCCTGCGGCGATTCGAACAGCAATGGGCATATCGGCCATGTATTGCATCCAGAACGAGAACAACCGAGACACCATGCTGCGTATGGTCGATGAAGAAGTTGTAGAGTTGATCAACAACCCCCCACCAATGATAACAGAAACAGAAAGTCAAAGCCACCTTGGACCTAGTCTTCTCGAAGAACTAGCACGATTGCAAGCTTTTGCTTTGTACCAAATGATACGACTGTTCTCAGGCGGAATCGAGCAGCGTGCTACTGTAGACCTCCAGAAAGGCCTACTGACGACGCGAGCGCTACAATTACTCAGTCGGTCACGAATCGAACTCGGTCACGCCCCCTCTCCAAAGCAAGATTGGCACACGTGGATCGTCGCGGAGAGCGTGCGCCGTACCGTTTTGGTCATCTACATGCTCTATAACGTGTACTCGATGGCGATGCATGGCGTCTGTGTCGATTTTGCCACTCTCGCACAACTCCCTGTATCGACGTCATCCGAGTCCTGGCAGACGCAAGATGCACATCTACTTTCCAGCGACGCAGAGAATGAGGGGGAGCGGACGTTGTCGTATGAAGAGTACACGCGTGAATGGACGATGTCCACGCACAAGACACTGCACCAGTTTGAGAAGTTTCTCATCGTTCCGTGTAAAGGATTCGACGCCATAAGAGCTTTTGGGTTCTCGGAGGTGTAGACGAGTTTTCATTCTTGGATGGCCAGCGCTTACTGCGCGTTACACCCAGCGCTGTAAGTATTTTGCTCCCCTTTTTACAGATGTGCCTAAAAGAGCCGAAAAATTGTAAAATAAGCTGGTGAAAATAGGCATCAAACCGTCTAATATTGGTTTAAAAAAGGTACAATATTACAATGCCAGAGTTTGCATCTCACTATATGCTAGACTCTATTCTCTATTCTCTAATCTCTAATCACCGTATTTCAAATCTGCGCGACTCCAACATGGGATCCTCAAAGATATTCCACAACTCGCCTTGCATGATACCATTGATCCACGCCCTGCCTTCGTACATGTACCGCGTAACAGGACCACTTTGAGGACGCAACACTACCGGAACATCACTGCCGTAGAAAAGAACAATGACGTCCCCCGACCGAACGCTATCCCCTGCTACTCCAAGGAACCCTCGTTGAGTGGTCAACAAAAACCCAATATCTTCTTCGCGGAGCGGATCCTCGCTTTTACCCTCATCCTTTTTCCGTAATTTCTCGCAGTATGCATCCCACGGACTAGTCTTTTTGCTGGCATCGTGGTTCATCAAGTTGCGGGCGCGATCCGGCAGCCCTACGCATTTGTCCCAGGCTTTAAAGAGCCTTGAGGGACCACATCTGCACCCTTCGATTTCGCATTGGGTGTAATCGACACTCTCAACATCCGTCCAGTCCACGTTCGATGCCTCGTTGGGATTCCAGTTCTGAAGAACCTGCTCTACGACATCTTCATACGAGATCTCGATGGTGTCTGGTTTAGTCTGCGTGATAATCCACTTGGGGCGCATCACTTTGCGGAGGTTCTGCGTGCGAAGCCGCGTCTCACCAGTGACGCCGGTAGCTGTGATATATGGGTTCTCCCGCGGCAAGCTTTTGAAGATGCTTTGGAGATCGGGAGTCGTATCGGCTGCGCAAGATTTGTACGCTCGGATAGGAACATCTGTCACGACCTTGTCCACAACGTCCAGCACCATACCCCGAATCGCAAGTGTCCTGCCATCTTGCAAAAGATCTACTTCGGCGCGCTTGTACAAGTCCCTGTTTGCATCGAATGTCCACCTCTCATTTCCGTACCGAAAATGCGCGTCCTCTGTGAAACAAGTCGGATCCGAGAAATCCACGGCCCAAGTCGGCAGCCCCTTCATCCGCCGCGACGTGGGTTTTGCCCAGTTCAGTACGCGAAAACGATCCGGTCGCATGCCCGTATTTACCGTCAAATCGTCTCCGAAGCTACTGTAGACGGGATATCGCGGCGCGCGTCTGTCAAAGCCACTGTTGTCTGCCTTTTCTGATGCAACAGATTCCGCGTAGACTTCGTCGCTATTGCAGTTACACCACAAGTCGACGTACGTAGCTTGAATGAAGATGTCAGATGGATCGAGTGCATAGTCAGGCGGCATGCGCTGGGCCTGTGCGCGCGTCACAAGGCTCAGGAGACTGTACACTTTATCGCGCGGATCGGTGGCCGCGCAGTGTCGGGCGAGCTGCGCCGTCTCCCCAAGACTGCCTTTGTACTGCCAATGCCGCCGGTTCAGCCGCATCGAAAACAACCGGCTAAGCTCGTAGATCTCGCGCCAGGTCGTGAGCATGTCCGAGTAGAATTGAGCCCAGCTGAGTTCGACTTCGCCGAAAGCGATGCTGACTTCGGACGCGAGGACTATTTCTTGTGTGATCCAGGCTCGTTTCCACCAGGGAGGCGATGCTTTGCGTAGCGTATCGCGGAGGACAGCAGTGTGCCATTCCTTAAGAGCTTTCTCGGGATCGGCATCGGTGGTGTCTTTACCATCGGTTGTTGTTGGAGGTGGGCCGGATTCGGGGATCCGAGTGACCGGTTCTGGCACTACGGGCCTGGGGATATCATCTGCGTCTCCCAGCCAGGCAATAACGGATGCTGCTGAGTTGTATATGCGACCCATCATGTGTACCTGATGGTTTCGCTCAGCTGTGTTCTTTTGGTCGATACACAAGGAATCGACCCACAGCGTCCTCGCTTTGTCCGGACGACGAAGTCGACCAAGCGCAGCGTATAGATTGTCTGTGACAGGGAATCTCTTGTTGTCATCGAGTATTATGGTCCGGTTCTGGGTCGATTTTCCCCAGACGTATGATAGCGCTTCGTAGTTGTATTGTGGCGGTAGGGATACTTTGAATCTTTGGTGCTTTTTTTCATCGTCCTGTTTGAAGATCATTTCGATGAGGGCCTTCGTTTTTGGATCAATGACTTTAAAACCAATCTTGTTTATCGTTCCCGGCCCGGTTTCATCCGCAACCTTTCGTACGGCTTGACCCATCAAATCCACCATGCTGAACTCCGAACCTTGGAAATCGGAACTGTCCATTCGAGTGAGTTCTTTGGGCGTGAAATCGGGATTTTCCACCTGTCCATCTTCGTTTTCTTCTTTGTCTCTTGTGTCTCTACGCCGGTTGGTCATTGCTGTTTCCTCCTTTCTTTCATACATGTCGGAGATGAGCGCATTTAACCTTTCCCTGGTCCTTTCGAGATCGTCCAGAGATACCTTTGAGAGCTTGCACCTTATCATATCACCTTTTTTGCCTGGTAGAAGAGACAGGAGGCGGATCTCACTGCGTACTTTGTTCAAAACGGAAGGGCTGGCGTCGTAGGCTATTTGTGATGGTGTTATGTAGAATTGATTTCGCTCTTCCGCTGCTGCACGGGAGTCTTTGTGGGTATCAACGGTTTCCCAGTTGCTGGAGATGGGTTGGACCTCTGGTTTCACTGCCGAGGATCCATTCACTGGAAAAATAACTAATGACGGCTTTTGTTGCTGCTTGCCAGATACCGCTTGACCCTTCATCTGTTTGAACTTGTCTCCGATCGGTGCATCTACGGTCAATTTCTCTATGCAGCCGAGTGTTGGAGGTTGACCTCCTGCTGCTTCGATGATTGGTAATTTAAAGAGTGTTACCTTCTTCCCAGTCAATGTGAAGAGAACTTCTGAGGATGTCCATGTCCAAGTGTAGGGTAAAGACGATAGTACAGAAGATACTGCCACTAACGTGTTGATATTCTTCTGCCATATTTGAACGGGGTGGCACAGAGCACCATCCTTAAAGCTCAGCTGAAGCAGAGATAGTTGCGCAGAGAGATCGAAAGTTTTATTATCGGGGCCTCTGGGTTCCACATTACCGCGGATGGTGTGTTTCGCGCTGCTGGGCGCCGCTTCTACGCTGGCGACAAAGAGGTAAGAGCCACACGGCGAGAATCGCAGATCACACGAAATGATGCGTCCTGACGTCTTGTTAGTAAAAACTTAAGACTTCTTCCGAGTAGTATAATTACGTACCGCCTTTAGAAGAAGGCTTCAATCGCTGAATGACTCGATCCGAGGCGTCATCGAAAGATGAAATTAGAAGCTTAGTAGAACTCATGGGCCACGCCACCAACGGCAGTGTCGGATGAAGAACTGGTCCGGATCCGTGGAGGAAACCCTCGCCTTTCATGGAGAACTCCAACACACACTCTTCACCATTTCTTGTGTCGTAAACCCGAAGTCTGTTACGGGACTGTCAGTCTTTGCGCTTTATCTTCCATTGCACTCAGGACTTACTCATGCAAAAGGCGCCAATTCGAATAGTTCCGAAAAGTTACAGGTCCCTCTTCATCAGATTCCAGCATCTGATGAGACTTGTCGAGACACCAGTGTCCTTGCGCAATACAATCCATGCAAAGATCAAAATCGTTTTCTTGGCAAATGAAACAATGATATTGATGGCGCACTTTTTTTCCGCATTCGTCACAGTATCTTTCATGGTCTTGCTTCATAAGCTGATCAAAATGAGCCGGGTTGCCGGAAGTGTCGAGTAGATCGAAGGTTCGTAACCTTTCGAGACTCGCGGTACTTTTCATTGTAGAAGAACTTTCGAAGGACGAGGAAGTTAACTGGCTGGTGAAAGAGTTTTCACTCCCCGAGTCACTAAAACTCTGCAAATCTTCATTATCCTCTTGACTCTGGGCCTCGGAACCCTCTCCGTCGTCGTTGTCGGAGAAAAAGGATTCTGTATGGATGCTGGAGGCCGCTATAGATTCCTCTTCGCTTTCAGAAACGCATGAGTTGCTGGAGTCATCTCTAGTTGGCAAATCCCCAGTTGATGCAGCCAAATAATCAAAGTCCATGTCATCGTTGTACGTAGCGGGCGTGCGGGACGGTCTTCCATCCGGAAACCATACTTTATAGTGTTCCTCTATCCTGTCCATCAGGTGCTTTTGGCGATCAGATTCCTCCTCCGGTTTCATTTTATTTTGGGGTTGTTTCCTTCGACTGACAGCGACGAATGTTCCGCGGCGATCGGCGCCTTCCCAATATTCAGTGAAGAAATTGGGCTCTGTCGGACGGTTCTCAGGCGGGCACCCAAAATCGATTTCTTGAAGATGGGTCTCGACACGTAAAAAGTTGCCGGTACCTATGAATTGAACTGGATTCGAGTGCAAGGCAGAGTTTTTGCAAGGAATGAGCGAGATCTGCGAAGCGGCCAATCGGTCATGTGGTAATGTGCCAGTTAATGTTTGATCGCTTGTATTGTTCGTTTTGAGTTGCGTTCGCTTGATTAAACGGGCCGTCTCTGTTGACAAATCCCATTGTTCGATTGTAGAGATTTGACCTTCTCCGTGTTTTTCAGGTGTTAACGTGTAGTAGCACAGCGTGGAGCCGTCTGATGAAATTCTAGAGTCCATTACGATTCCTCGTTTTTCATCCACAATCGCTGGCGGTGCTGACTGAAAGGTCTTGATATTGTCCATTGTTCACTTGTTGTTGCGGCGAGGACAAGGGGCGAGTGAAATTCGATTTTGATTCCAATTTCCCTCTTGGAGGGGATATTTCATGATATCTTATAACAAGCAGGATGCGATCGTCGGTCTATCGGCCGATAGCTTTGCTTCGCCCCTTCTTTGGCCTGAGGTTGGATCGCTACGCTGTAACTTGCTGCCTAATTGAACTGTTTAGGTACATATTGCCTTCATGCCTACTTACTGCGCCTATCACCCTAGGAAGTTTAGTCGCCTTCGCCACAATGTGACGTCCCTATTGAGATGATGGAGGGCATGAGATTCGCAAGCTTCGCTAATTACGGCCGTAACCGCATCACCAGCCACAATCTGCTGCCTAACATCCCTGTTGGATCATCATGCACCTGTGGGGGCGGTTTGCCTTGATGTCTGATCCTTGAGATTCAAAAGAGGCACATCTCGCAGCGTTTTTATATTTTATCATCGCATTCGACAAATTTAATTTCGCATTCGTTCTATCAATTGGCTTAAAAGTCCAAGTACTATGGCTGATACCGAAAAAGCAGCTGCCTTGGCGGAGATCAAGGGCGAGGATGTCAAACAATTGAAAAGGCCTGAACGCAGAATGATAGGCAGAACTGATGAGGTGTAAGTTACAATCCCGCATTGTGAGGTAATTGTACAGTAATGCTAACAAAAACAGATACAATAAGTTAGTCAAGCAGCCAGTCTATTCCCTCATGTCCTGTTAGACTGACACTAGCCTTTACACAGAGAAAAACGTCGGTACGAGTACCGCAAAACCAGGAGTCAAAACCCCGATACCTTCCGGTTTACTAAATATGTCATCGTGGTGCGGCGCAAAATTGACAAAAACGGCTTCCCCACAGGAACCGAAGTCGATGTTCGAGGCCCGCGACTGCAAAAGGCGCTACTCGAGCTTAACAAGGATACAAAAGGCTTCGGGTTCGAGAAAGATCCCCCAACGATCGACAAGCGCATTTTCTTTCACTCTCTTGATGGCCTTGAAAAACTTCTCGCCGAGGCCGAAAACGATCCCGCCCCGAACGCAGAAAAGATCTTTGAGTTGAAAGCTGGAATTGAGTTCGTGCACCAAGAATTTGCGAGCACTTTTGCCTCGCTGCGCACGCTCCTCCCAAATAACCAAATCAACTTTGAAAACCTCTGGACGTTGTACCCGCCCAACACCATCGTTTGCTGCTCAGATCCCCTTGACAACCTCAGAGGTTTCAAGGTCCGAGCTAGCCATGAAACGACGGACAAAAACGGCATGCCTTGGGTCTATCTAGACACAGATTACATAGATTCTGATGGCACAAAGGTCGGCTGGGTCCGGGGCCACATGCTCAAAATCCCCTGGTTTACCGGAGTTAAGTCGATATGGTCGCTTCGCCATACACCACTGAATTTGGGTATCGATCCAGAAAAGGTTCGCGCAATATTGATTGGGAATGGAAAGAAGGCAGTGCAGAGGCATGGTCGGCAACTAGTGGAATACCACGGCAGTGCCCTGCGCCAGACCAGAGACGGTTGGATGAGATTTAATGTGAGACCAAGATTTTCTCAACATCTGTATTCGTAGCTGACGAATATGTTTAGCCGCACGGACGTGTCATGTTAGATCCGGAGACATGGGAGCGCATAGAGCCAAGCAACAGCGCTGTTCCTTCGGTCGACGCCATCACATCGAAATCCTTGATGGAGGATGAAGAGAAACTGATGCTTCTGAACAGCCTGGTCTATGGCTACAATCTGGGGGATAAGACGTGGGGTAAGTGTTACTTATCCATCTCATTTCGATATTTGATACTAATACGTGATTTCATAGGCATGTTTGCTGTATCTCAGACTTCTGACACCAAATGGAACGAGGAGGCTTTCAAAGCATTGGTTCTGGATCCAGACGTCAAGGAATTCGTACATGACTTGGTTTCCGAGCACAAGTCCGGCGATACCAAAGCCTTTGACGATATTGTTCGCGACAAGGGCAAAGGCTTGATAGGTTTGCTGGCGGGATCTCCAGGTGTTGGAAAGGTAAGAACTTAAATTGATTCCATCATTAGTTCGTATACTTGGTACTAACTCCACGTCCCAGACATTGACTGCCGAAGCCATCTCCGAAATCAGCAAGCGTCCCTTATACGTGATTTCTTCGGGCGAGCTCGGTCACCTCCCCGAAGACATCCACAAGAATCTGACGGAAATTCTGGAACTAGCGGAGCATTGGGACGCTGTGGTGCTGCTCGACGAGGCTGACTGTTTCCTGGCGGCACGGGATAATCTCGATCTATCGCGCAACGCCACCGTATCCGTGTTCCTACGCGAACTCGAGTACTACCAGGGTATCCTGATCCTCACCACGAACAGGGCTACGGCTATTGATACCGCGTTTCAAAGTCGCATCCATTTCTCGCTACAGTATCCTGATTTGGATCTGAATGGACGGAGAGCGATTTGGCAGAACTTCATCTCGCTTGCTGAGAAGAGAGAGAAGTTGAAGATGGAGATTGGTGACGAGGCTTTAGAGGTACTGGCTGGGCTGCAGCTGAACGGGAGGCAGATTAAGAATGCTATGAGCGTTGCGCAAACCGTAGCGATTAAGCGTGGGAAGCCACTGACCTTGGAGACAATACAAACCGCCATGAGGCTGTCGCAGCACGTTTGGCTATCGAAAGATTGATAGCGCATAGGGTTTCGGTATCTGCAGTTTGCTGGAAGATTCCACTTTGTGGACATGGAAACGAAAGCATCTCTTATAGACTCTTTGAAATGAGAAGGTTCAGTATTGATTGCAATCATTTCAATGCTGAAAAGGCTTCACGAGGCACATCTCCTTATACAGTGCATTTGCCATGTTTCGAGTATTCCTTCGTTCGCACAAAAACCCTCCTTGCTCAACCCATATAGTCTCTCATCATTCTCCAGAAGTCACCCACAAACTCGCCACCTTCTTCCATATAGTTCACAAATACATCATTTCTTCCCATACTGTCAATCTCGGACACAATATACTCAACTACCAACCCTCTCAGCTGGTCAATAGTGCCATCATTGTTTCTATCTGGCAGATTTTGATTTGAATATGCATATCTTGCTAATTCAACAATGTCTCCAATTCGCTTTGGATATAGCTCGAAGCTTACGAGTGTTTTGTGTAGTTTCTCGAGGGTCAGCGCTTTGAGTGGCGTTATGAGATGTAAGTGCGCAAAACAGTAGAGGCGTGCATGGGCGAGGAAGACTGGGGTGAAATTCTCATTTTCGGTATTGTTGGGTCTGGGTTCGAAACGCTGTATTATCAGGGCCTTGGGATCGTCGTTGCTTGAATATTTTCGGCTGTTGAACAGAGATCGTAACAAGACTCTTGCAACTCTCCCTTTGGGGATATCTTCTGCCCCTTTGGGGGTATCCTCATGGTGTACCGGTTCTTGAACAATCCATGGATCGAGATCTTCCATTAGTGGGCCCTTCTTACCCTTCTTTCCTTTCTTTTTTATTTTTGCGGATGTATGGGCCCATTCCTCGTCCGGCATTTCGATCCTTCCATCCTGGTGTTAATCAAATGCAGAGCTCTTTTCTGGGGGGAGCTCTTCACATGGAGGTATCGTATAATCCCCTCGATAGGTATACTCGCAGAATCGGATGAAATCGTTGACCTCGACATCTTCCATCCGTGCACACCGTTTTTCGGATTCTTCCATTCCACCATTGATGAGTGCATTTAGCTGCGGACTGGTTGCAGCTATGGCAGCTGCATGTACCACGATAGGTTTTCCTTCACTGCCGACGAGGAAGGTAAATTGGGGCGATTGAATGAAACTGTAGGAATTTAGCTGTACTCTGGCGACATTGAAATATTGGAGTGCGAACTGACTCTTCAAAAGTGGCCGCCATTTGGATCTGGATGTATAGAGCAATGCATCAGTAGGATAGTGAACTTTCGTTTTATATATTTGGGCATGGTGGCGCGTTGCCAGGATACCTGATAGAAGATGCGGGGTTGTACAGCAGACTTTTACATGTCACGCAACGAGTGGCTACCAGAGGTCCATAATGTGGCACAGCATTATCATTGCATATGCATAATGGTGCCGAAGATGATTGGCGGTGGATTGGAACATCGACGGGCATACCGGACCCGTTGTCGTAGCGCATTGATGTCCACGATTCCTTCATCCATGCAAAGAACTCGTCAATTCGATAATTTAGACATTACACGCGGCTGTTATGGCAGGCAGGCGGCTTATCGACGCCGCGAAGCTGTTTAACACCTCTAAATCTATTTACATAGTAACATATTAAGTAAAGACGCGGGAAATCGCGTAAAATCGCGTAGATTACCCGAATATTACGCGTTGTTTACGCGAGAGACCATCGGATGAGCTTAACCCGAATAACAAGAGTAAAAAGGTTCTCATCTAGGGCGCTTCCTCTTCCTTCAGCGCATATGCTAATCAATTAGTACTCAAGCTGGCTATAGCGTGGTGGGAGTCGCATCTGCCGAAAGCGCTGAACTCGTGAATTTCTTTAGCGCCGCACACTTCGCCAATAGGAACTCGACCACAGTGACCCAGGAACTTGTCGATGCAGGCCCTTACGAAGCTGTGTTAGCTGCCAAGGACTCTGCGGGAGACCAAGTAGTTCTGGGTGCTGTTTTGACTGCACAAGGAGGGGGTCTTTTCTTTCGACAATGGGTGTGCAGCCGGGTGTCAAACTTCCCTCAGGCGTGAAGGGGTTCTTCGCACCGTTTCTGGGCGACTAGATTAACCCTAAAAATCAAGAGTTTAATCAATAGCTATGGTGGAATTACTTGGAAAATGTAATCGAATCCGGTCGACCAAATTTGATGCCTGTTCAAGTCATTGGTGGCCTGGATAAGGTACAAGACGCATCCAAGATGGAGAGACAAGTGGCCAGAGACTCATAATAGCTCCAGATCTATGAGTGTCGGAGGGTTGCATTAAAACTCTCAAAGGCGCACATTTGTTGCTCGTACCCTATGAGCCTATGGTGTCCACCAACTATATGTCTTCCGTGGAGCGAATGTAGATGATATATAGCTAGCACATGCGTCCATCGAGAACAAATCAATGCGAATGATCCGATAATGGCTCACTCAACTCACCTCCTCTCCACAATCTCACAGGTGGGGGCCATGATTAGTGCCCGTACTGAGGGCCAGTGCCAAAACAGTTAGCACTTGAGGCGTGGGTAGTCCAGACTCCAACCTACGGCTCCATTACCTTGACTGCTTTTCGGCCCCCAGTGTCTCATCGTGTCTTAGCCTAAACAACGTTATTGGAGGTTGGATGGGGGTGGCAGCCTCGCTGTGCCGCGCTCTACATTTAGTACAACTACGCCGCGAAGGTATACACATATTAATGCCTCTTCGTCCGGTGCGAAATGAGCGCAGAACAACGCAATGGCTTCCAACGACTACGAGATGCGCACTACACCTGGCTCTCCACGGCCTCAACATTCTAGCGCACAGCCGAAATCACCGTCTACCACGCAGGCTGAAGAGCCCGAAAGACCACTCTCGATGCACTCATCCATCACAGCGCGCGAACCACGATACATTGAAAAGAAGCGAAACCGTATCCAGTTTCTTCTTGTTCTCTGGTACATTGCATTGACACTCGTCTACTGGATTATTTTATGTCAGATGACGTACAAACCGTACGGGCTAAAGAGTTACTTTGAGGGTAGATTTCATAATGGTGTTGAGCCAGAGCCGAAGGTCTCTAAGTTGCGGACTAACGAGCGCTACATGAGAGCCATGTTTATGATTAAATCAATAGTAACTTCTCTCATAATACCAGTCACGGGCTATGTGTGCGCAGTAGTGGCGATGTCATATCTACAGGGCAATGCTACTGGGAGTCGGCTCACACTCAAACAAAGTATGGCTGTGGCTGATCAGCGTTGGGCAAGTCCCTTTGCCTGGGTACATGCTGGTAGCTTAATGTTATATATTGGCTTCTCTTTGATGTTTCTAGGTAAGACAAGCTGCAAAATAGGCCTAGATTTGGATTTTAACATTCATAGGCGTTCTATCGCAGATTCTACAGAGCGGTTTCATACAACAAGAGACATTCCAAGCGGCGACACCCGATACGCGTGACACCACATCTTTCATCGATGTCCTTCACACCAAACCATCGCTTTATCCAGATACGGATGAACCGCCGAACTATAATAATGACAGCGGTCGCTACGTCCTTCGGCTGCGAGACGTAATTGCCTCAGGCAGCAGAGGCAGCCTTTACGACCGCAACAGGTGGAGCGAGTGCGAAGATCGCACGTCTTGTGGCCTATTAACCTTCCCGGGAAGCAGCCTGAGTAATAGAAGGGAAGAGAGCTCAGGCCGTCGAATCAATTACATTACGCCACTCGTGGCGAATTTCAGCTCTGGCGTCTATTACGCCCCACAATTCTCACCACGCATCAATACCTCGCTCCAATTCGACTCTATCCCCCAGGAAACATTCAAACGCGAATGTCGCAATGACACCGAGAACGGCGCGTTCTACGCCAACTACACTTACGCTCAGGCCTCGCAAGGTCACCGAGCATATGCAGGCGGATTCAACATCGAAATCTGCATTACAGGGAACCTGCAACAACCCCCATGGAATAACACGCGAAATCGCCAGGACATTTCCGAGACGTTGTACTTCTCGCTGGTCTCAAACATTTTGGAACCTGCGGTGAGCCCCCCGGACACGTCGATATATCGGAAAGTCAGCGCCAAGACGACGCTCGGATATTTTGAACTTGCCAGCAGGTTAAATGGATACCAAGCGGGACCACTCCTAGACAATGACCCCTTCGCCAAGTTAGGAGGCGCCATTAACAATTGGAAACGCGCAAACCAAAACAACACAGAATCTTCGCCTGCCGTACCAGCAACAGAGCGTAACCTTGTCAACACCCGCAACCTCGGACCATTATCATCCCTCGGGCTTGCCCTGTTCAGTTACCGCTCCTTCGTAGGCGCGCGCATGCGCAACGCTACGTCCTTCACTGAGACCGGAGAGCAATGGCCCGCTGACATGGCTCAAAAAGATGAAAACTGCGCACAGATGACCCCATTCTCATCATCTTGTGTGACTACCCAATATGATGAGACTGATGTAGCCGCTGGCGTTTTCGATTATATGACGTCCTTTGACAAGAATGGTGCAGAGTGGCTTGCCGAGGGGCTAAACATAACAAATTACCTTTTCATCACGGGCAGGACCCTGGACGACGTGGAGGGTCAAAAGAGATATGTTACTATTTATTTTGACGAAGGATTCAAAACGATCAGGCCAAAGATCAGTCGGGCTGGTATCATTGTGGGATCAACACTGCTGGGTCTACATCTTCTTGGGCTTTTGGTCCTATCGGTGTACAATCTAATCTACAGTCTTCCAGCGGCCCGTCTCGGGGCGGACGTTATGGTCAGGATGGGTGTGACTCACGCAGAACTGCTAAGAGAAGCAGGGAACAGAAAAGAATGGGATAGACTAATAGGCATACTGCCGGCTTTTGCCGAGGGTAATGAACCGTCGACGAGGACTGGATCGCGCTCATAACATCAGCCGAAAGATTGTCGTTGGATGATGTTCGGTACCCTCATTTCTCTGTTCCGAGTTTATGTTTGAATTTCTACTTTTGAGTTTATCTTCATACTATCACTTTGGTAGTTTCATGTAGTAGACTAGGTAATACACGAAATGAAGTCCAAGTTATTTATCCAATTTACATGAAAAAATTAATATTAAAGAGATTTCACGGTTTTTTATACAATCGGCGGAATGAGTACAAGCTTATAATGTCCCAATTGCGTGCAATAATCCATTTTGAGTGGGTATTACTGGCGGTCAGCTCGACCGTCCGCTTGTGTAAGCACATCCAGAAGAATAACTGGTTTTATGAAACTTTATACTCACGATATATACATATAACTAATTGCACCAGTATGTGAATGCCAAACTACATCAGGTGGGATGATGGTCAACATAATGTCGATCAATAAAGTACCTATTAGGCGTGCGCGCGAGGTCTATCATTTGACTAGATAGACAAACCTACGTGGACAATGAAGATGATCGTCAAAATATCGAATTTTTGTACTACAAGCCATGCTGTGCCAAATCTTCCTCAACATTGAAGCTCCAAACGTTGAGCTGCATCCCCCTTCCATCCTTCGCTAACCCCCTTACTTCTTTCATTCCCCTGTCCCTCCATCCCAACCTCTTAAACATGCCTACACTTCTTTCATTGTTCGGATCGCAATATCCCAGAAACTGCTTCTGCTTTCTCACATCTTGGAAATATTCAATTAACCCTTTCGCAGCCTCGGCAGCGTACCCTTGACCTCTGAAATCTCCGAGAAGAGAGAATCCAATATCCGGCAGTGTCGGAGCACCAGGGCCAAACCTAAGCTTCATTCCTACTATGCCAATCTTGGTAAACGATTCAATGTTTGAGATGATAGATTCGCTGTCCGCTCGGGACGATTCAGGCTTGAGGGAAACCATGTAACGACCATATCCGGTGGAAAGAATCCGCTCATTGTTCTCTTGGATGTTTTTACGCGCGGCTTGGCGATCTGGGAGGCCTAATGCTAAGCCCCCATTAGCTGCGCGCACTTCAGGGCTATGGTGGATTGCGAGAAGGAGGTCGCAGTGGGAATCCATCGATCCATCAAAATGCGAAAGGACGAGGCGCGGCGTGTCAATGTAGAAGTTCGGGTCTCCCATAGTAATCAAAATTAGATGAAGAATATATGTGAAATGATGTGTAGTGTGTTGATACGTGAATGTTTGGTCTTGGAAGTTGACAGGTGGGCTTTTTGTACCTGGTAGGTGTTCTAATAGCCGTAGACCATCGAGCATGCAATGCGTCATCGATCAGACTTGCCGTATCGTATCTATGCAGGGCCAGCTGGCTTACCAACTCGCTTATCTCATTAATCAGCCTTCCTAGACAACCGCTCAACTATCTCTCTAAGCAACACCCGACTTTTTCTATATATCACAATGACCCAGCTTACTTGGTTGGTAACCGGTTGCTCCTCTGGATTTGGGGAGGTTTTCGTTCGCCATGTACTCGCAAGAGGTGATCGAGCAATCGCTACTGCTCGCTGTGATGTTGGACGCCTGGCTCTGCTTGAGTATGCTGGAGCTGCTGTTCTCTCGCTGGACGTAACGGCTCCCCAGAGTGAGATTAACGCGAAAGTAGCAGAAGCCTTAGCTATCTATGGCGGAATCGATGTCGTTGTGAATAGCGCTGGATATATCGAGTCCGGCATAGGAGAAGAAATCGCGTAATATGATACATAGCATATGCACTCGAACGTATTTCTCTTGCTGATACTCCATTTTGATGTAGTAATGACCGGTTCATCGCCCAACTCAACACAAATACTTTCGGTGTCGTCAATGTCACTCGCGCCCTCTTGCCACATTTCCGAGAAAAGAAATCTGGCGTCATCGTTTACACAGGTTCAATTGGTGGCATTGCAGGGGAAGTTGGTGGTGCGGCCTACTGTGCAAGCAAATTTGCTCTCGAGGGTAATGCATTCGGACATGGAAGTAGTGAAATATCCGCTGACTTGACGGCAGGTATTGCCGAATCCATTAAGCTTGAAACAGAGGCTTTTGGCATCAGGTCGCATTTGTTTCCAATTGGTCACTTCCGCACGAATATCCTCAACTCTAATAGAGTACAACCTGTTCCGCGCACTGTCGAAGCGTACAAGGAAATGAATGACATGATATACAAATTCCTGGGGCAAGCAGACAATAAGCAGCCGGGTGATCCTGAGAAGGCAGTTGAAATCATGATTGATATTGTCAAGCGGGAAGGTGTGCTGAGGGCAAGACTGAGCCTCTGCGTTTGCCAATTGGAAAAGACGCTCTGGATACACTGCGTAAAAATACGAGAACTATTTGGAAATAGTAAAGGAATGGGAGAGCGTGATTACGAGCACGGATTGTGACGCGGATTCAATGGCAAGTACAACGGTGCAAGGACATGAAGCCACTATTCTATGACAGAACTGGGCTGGGACTCAATTCGAGAGACAGTCATAGCTGCATATCCAACAATCTAAAAACTCATACCCACCTTCATCCTGCCTCCATTTCATAAAGTACTTCAACTGCGATCCGGCTTCGATCCGTCGAATGGGAACTTCAGTACACTGATACTATTTGAGTAGTCGGAGAGATCGGGGCTCAACTGGTTCTGTAGAAGCAGGATCGTCAGCATACATTTCTGTCCAAAACGCACTGGAGTAACGTACAAGGTCTACCGGACAGGTAGTTTCTTGCGCACCATAACGAGTTATCTCTGCTTGGCCTTCGGTCGTTTTTATCAAGACCTGCTGAGTGCTCGCCTGTGAAGGGTCACCCAGCAGATAGTTGAAGGGCTCAATGGTCATGGCAGAATGTGCTGTGGAAAAAACAGTGTTGGGGAGGTCGCCAGTATGAGGCATGTGGTGCATGCCCAGATTGAACCAGACCACGCTGATGATGTTAGATCGTGATATTCTGCAAAGAAAGGAATTTCTCTCACATATCCTCCTGCACGAGAGATTCTCCATTGAAGTACTCGTTGAAGTCCACTTGGGGGTCCTCAGGCGTCAGAGAGTTGTATGCTCCGACCGCATACATCTCATTGTCTTTCTGTCTGGTAACGTAGAAGTGATGGCTGGTGTGGTGAGCTGCATTTTTAGTAACGTCCGAATCCTCGACCGTCAGATAGGCGACACCGGACGCTGGGACCAATCTGTAACCAGGCAATTCGCCGTATTTGTTTTTTGCGTCCTTGTTGACAACGGCATACATAGTGCCACCATTAGACGACCAGTTGATCTTCCCCTCGTCTTCATTTTCAATAAAGCTCTTCACAGCCTTCATTGTCTTGTGCGTTCGATTTTCAGACCATTTGTACCTTTGCGCAAGTCAATACGGCTCGTTTGATGCTTGGGAGGTGAGGAAATTAATCATACATCTCAGTGGTCGGTACAATAGCAACCTTCTGTAGTGAATTCGCTTCTCCCAAGATGTCGAAGTCAGCCTTGAAGGTGATAACATGATCATGCAAGGACCCGGAGAGGCTATCATGGATCTTGAAACCATAGTCTTCATTTTGGGCGTAGAAGGCGGAAGAGATATACCCCGAGGCCCGAACCGAGACTTCAATCGAGCCATCCAGGGAGAACTGATAGGTGGTCATGTAGTCATAATTGCCAATAGTGTAGATAGCCCGGACGTTGAATGCAATATTTTTGGTGACAGTCGTGTGTCCAGCCCAAGAATGACGCTGGATGGGGAATCCCTTGTCAATCTCGAACATGCCTTAGCCGGTTAGTAGTGTGACTTTCATTTCAATCTCTAAGGTGCGGCTTACATAGGCCATCCTTCTGCGTGTATGTAGTCTCACCCGTAGTTTGAGACACATTAAGGAAGTGAGAATAGGCTGGGCAGTCGTAGCCTAAAGGGACCAAGATCAGTGTTATGTTCAATAGCTCATCCACTGTCTTGGTCCTCACCTTTGACAAGGGAGATCATTGGGGGTCCAAAGCCGCTCATGCTGTCGAAGTAACTGAGGCGATCCTTTTAGCAGAAGTACGTGTTCATCAGAGACTTTAAAGCCATACCTATATCGCGGGTACAAAGTTAGTTAAATGCAACTAGGGTAGTTACAGTACATTGTCAATGTCTCAATACGCCACACCACGTGGTGTCTCGACAATAAACGACTCTGTACCTGGAGTTCAACATACCATGTGCCTGACTGTACCGGATCGATTCCCCTAGTCAGCAAGTAAGCATTTCAGAATGCTGTGAAAGTGATTATGCATCGAGTAATGGCTTACGCATAGTGTGCGATGGCTTCGTCCATTCCAAGCTATATATCATTCAGCCAAATTACCAAATATATGATGTGAAAGCATAGCTTACCTCGTAGAGGATTCTCTTACCCTTGTAACGGACATCGTAGAGGCGCAGGCCGTTGTCGCGGGTAATGCTAACGTAGAATGAGAAATCCACTAGAAAATAATTAGAGACATCTGAGTTATGTATGCGAGGCTTAGATGATAACTCACTCCAGGTCACGTAATTTTCCTCGTCATTGACAGCAAATCTTTCCTTGCCTGCTTGGACCGGCGCGGGTGGTGGGACATCATCAAGAGGCATAGAGTCGGTGTTTTTTCGCGTATGAGCCCAAGGCTCATCTACGTTCATTCCCAAAGACTTAAAGCTCGGGTCACTGATAACCTTGCGGAAGTCATCCAGGGTCGGGTAGAACTCGTTGTTGTAGACCCAGCCAGTCACCTTCCATTTGCTGGGATCGCGGCCGGTGATATCCGTTCTCATGTAGAGGCCAAGCGGCAGAAGAGATATCGGATCGTAAATGCTTGTAACTGGGGAATTAAAGCCTTGCCACATGATGACCTTGCCTTCAGACACCGTGATGGGAGCAGCGAAAGCTAGGGGTACTTGAAGGCCGTCATCGACCGTCTTTATAAGCTCGAATCAGCCACTTAGGTCCAAAGGTGGGGGATCACATCAAACTCACGAGGTTCCAAAGCTTCTTTGTTACATCTTCCGCATCCTTCATGTTCTTTAGGTTAAAAGTAGCATAATCCTCCGTGTCTGGGTTTACGACTGATATCTTTGGGTTCTTCTTGGTGTTGGCGAAAGTGAAGGGTACCACAGCCGACGCATTGGTGATTGGCAGAGGGCCGACTTTGAACTCCTGCAGATATGCCTCTTCTGGAGCCCCGAACATCACCGCAGCCAAAGCGTACCTAGTTGGAGTCCCGTTACTGTTGGATAGCAGAGGAAGGATGTCTGTCTTGTTGGGCATCATGAGCTCAACTGACATGCTGCAAATCCGGTCAGTCTCATCAGCTGGGTGCGCAGCAGGTGATATATTTCACACATACATTTTGTTGTCTCGACTGTATGCTGAGTTAGTAGTGTCTTTTTCGCAAACTTTTGGCTAGGTCCAGCGTACCTTGTAGCATTGTTTGCATTCGTCAAATTGAATCCGACGGCGTCACTGTGCAGAAAAGCCAATACATCCCTAGTTTCTGCCTTCGTCAAACCACCCCAAAAGTTCTTGTGTGGAGCAACGGAGGAGGGCTGTTCTCCTGAACATGAAACTTCCTCTTTCTTTTCAAGAATGCTCCTGTCGAACCGTCTTTCCGAGAAGGCATCACCCGGGATGATGAGCCCTAGGCAGGTCGCGAGGATGACGCTGGAGAAACGCATTGTTGGTAACCGCTGTCCTGTGACAGCAACTCTTGAGCTGGAGCGAGACAATATTTGCGTGGTAAGAAAAATGGCTGGCAAGCCAACTCAGGCCTTTTATGTACATAATTACATCGTCGCTAAGTTGTATACTTTCACGTAGTGACTATCCCCCGACTGTACCTGACTCAATTTGTCGTAAGATCCCCCACGAATACTATCGTCAATACAGACTGTATAGGCAGGTCTTTTGTTGTATATCCCGCATCCAATTTTCCGAGTATCTATGGTAGTTGCTGTTCGATAAGCTAACCACCTTTGTAAGCACGCTCACGGTCTCCTCGGCCTCCGATATCTGGGGCTCCGCTAAACCAAGCGATTTTTCGGTCCGATTATGGCCCCTCGCAAACATCTGCGATTCAACAAAAAAAGGTAAGAAAAAAACCCGTACTTAGCTGGGCAAGTCATGAACTTGACATTCAAATATGAAAATTTTCACTACAATATTCTGAAACTAATCACTAACATCGATTGATGGAGAATGAGGTTACTACATTCTAAAGCATGTAAAGCTACCGCATTCAGATTGACGGATAGGATAGGCCAACAAATAGTAGAACCCAATACTACTTTTTCTCTTTTTAAGGCAAGGGAATATAAGGTCATTGCTCTTATTGCCTATGCTATAGCTTATTAATTTGACAAATGCATAGACCAAGACCTGAGACCCCTTTCCAATGTATGGACACACAGTTGTTGGGACTAACGTATGGTAATATGCGGGCCATATAACAGCACACATATATCCATTACAAAACGTAACAAACGGGGGAAGAAAAAACCTCATTCAACCCCCACGCCGTACCTAGAAGACTCTCCCGATCCTCCGCCGTCTTTTACGGCCCGTCCCAACCCACGTCCACCTCCCGGGTCCACTCCACCCTCCTCTTATCTGGTTTTGCTAATGATGCAGAAGTCAAACTCGTAATCCGATTAGGCGGCCGTCGGCTATCATACACTCTTGCTTCTGATAAGTTATTTTTTGGGCCGCTTGGTATTTGCGGTAGAGCACTGTCTTTCCACTAGATGATAGATCTTTATGTTTAGAGTAGGAGTGTAAGTCTGCATTGGCGCTATCGTTATCTTTGGTGTTGGTGAAGGGGAGGGGGGAGATTGAGCGCCATTTTGAACTAGCCTTGAGGTGGAAGCGGAATATTATGAAATGATGGGTGTCACTATCGTATTCTGATTACTTTGGTACTCGTTCTATTTTTTCACGCCTAAATTTTTGTTGCAAAGGTCGCCATCCATTATTTACTATTTTGCTCCTTTATTTTAAAGTCTTTTGGTTTCTTGATTTTCGGGGCACTTTGTCGAGGTGGCTCTCCGCATAACAGTTCGCTATGCAAACATTAAAAGATGGAGGTATTGCAAACAGGGAGTTTCTAATGTTAGAATGTCGACGAGGCCCACTACTGCGATTTAGGTCTCCTCAAGAAATCGATGCAGCGAAGACTTGTGATACTATCGTGCATGGCATATTGCAAACATTCATGCATCTCTCTTCTATATATGTCAGTACTTGCGCAACTTGATATCAGAAAATGACGTGTTCACCTGAAAATGTTTATAATTCTGACGAATTCAACCCAACTTCAACTATTTACATTGACAAAATAAAGAAATGTGTATCTATGTACAACTCGACCAATACCCATTAGCGTTTCCTACAAGTAAGAAGACGCCGGGGCTATATGACTGTTCAACCAAGGGTATGACTGCGTTTCTAATCTTTTCTGTGTGAAAGTGACCATATTCATCAATCAGAAGTCTGGTATCCAGACCGACTCGCATCATGAAAGAGGGAATTAGGTCACGCCTGGAGACGCCTACGCGGCGAATCTCTTAGCGGTGAGCTTGGTGGCTCCTGTAGCTTTCTTGCCGGCAGTAGCGGCGCCAGCAGTGGTAGCACCAGCAGTAGAGGCACCAGTGGTAGCAGCAGCGGCGGTGGCATTTCCAGCAGCTGCTCCGGTACCAGCCATCTGGAAAGCAATGACACCTCCAAAAGGACCAGCCTTGTTAGCTGTGGGATGTTAGTATCGCTGATTGTTTTTCGTTCAATTCAATAGTGAAATTCGACTTACAGTTTGCAATCTTCATGAAGCAGACGTTGGACTGTCCCGCGGCGGTACCCGAGCAGGTCGTTCCGGCTGGGACTTCAATCTTGATAGGGTGATCCTGGTTGACGTTGGCCGCACGCTTTACTATGCTGCGAGCACGAAGAGCCAAGTAGGAAAGACCGCGAGGGACGGAACCGTTAGGCTTGATGTTTCCGTTGTTACCAGGAACATCTGCGAGGATTAGTATTGCTCTGCATGTGAGGCGATGACCTAGGACTCACCAGTGACAACATTGGCCTTTACACCGTTGGAGAACGCGCCGGTAGCACCGGTATCAATCATGGCCGAAACAGGGCCCGCACCGTCCGTGGTAACAATGTGGAAAGTACCAGAGATGGTACCTCCGTTGGCGCTGACCTGTGGCAGCGTGGAGCCAGATTGGGCCATGGTTCCCGCAACATCAGCGACCTGGTTCTTGCCACCGGCATTGGTTTTACCCAATCCGTCTGTAGCAATCTTGGTGCTGCCGAAAACAGTCGTGTCGACCTCGGTCACCTTGTTCTTGCCTGGGCCGGGGACAATACCGCCCATGATGCCGAGGGCAGTTCCGTTGCCGCCAGCGTCTCCGACGACGGCAGCGACTTTGCCGTGGGCGGAAACGAGGAGAATGGGGAGGGAGGATATGGCGATAGTAGAGAAACGCATTTTGTGTTTGTTCTTGAAGGATCCGAAAAGGGTAGTGGCTTGAGAGTAAGGAATAGGTTTAAGAATATATCGTTGTTTAGAACGGAGTAGGCTGGCTACGAATCAATCGTGCTGTAGGATAAAGATCAAGCTCACGGAGCGATGAGAAGAATAGAAAGCCGGACTGTAGAAGCGAACCGAAGAAGAAGATGCTGATGATGAAAAAAACTTCATATTCAGGCGTCTACGTGCCTCTATATATAAGGTTGGTGTTCACCATTATTAACTGCCTTTTTTTGTTCAAGCGGTTACAAACAGCTTCGCGTGTCTGTTCTCAAACTCACCCATCTGCTTCACCATCGCGCAGTACTCCTGATCGCTTGATGCTCCGGCGCTATGGTTGACTCCGCAGGCAAACCGGGGCTAAGGTTTTTAGGCCAAACGGAAAGTATTAGCGGTTTGCTAGGGACGGCCATCTTCGGGCGCGTCCATGAACACGAAAGGGGCAGGGGGCAGGGGCGGAGAGTTTTCGAAAGTACGGTGGTAAGTAGGTTACTGCAACAGTGAATTAAAGCTGCTTTGTATTTCGAACCAGCCTTTCTCGCAAAGGTTCAAAAGAATGTGCTAATGTACATCATCCTATCACTTTTATCATCATGGTGCAGTAAGAACATCAACAACGCATATTCAGAAATCACATAGTAATCAAAACAGTGTGTTTCTTTGTTTTTCCCGGTCGAAGCAGGCAGGATTTGTGCCCATTGTAGTGCGCGGGGCCCGAAGCAGTTTCACGCCCACATCTGAGACTGCGACGTTAGGTAGTCAATGCCCCCACTAACTAGCTCTACCATTCACCACCACCAATGCCCTACCTTATTCATCGTTTCTAGCTGAATGATCACTTCAGTTTCGTAGACATCCTACTTAGGCTTAAGCGCCGTGCCAGGCAGTACTACAGGCCTGTCACAACTAGCACAGTTACGATGATGGGGTGCGGCGAGTGAGGAGCTAGTCTATCTGCCGAAAGTGACTAGGTTTCAGCGCCTAGGTATTTTTGTTTTCCTCAGTCAATTATTTCCTGTCCCTTGCGCTCGGCTTTAATTCATCCAAAAACTCTTTCAATCGACACGAACATTCCCATGCTCAACCTTAATGGCATCAATTGATAGTAGTTGTGCGTCGAAAGGAGGTCAGGGAAGGTTCTCTCATATCGGCGCTTAGCACTAGCGCTTGCCCTACACCACCATCTATCACACCTTGCTAGTTTTGATGAGCGAAAGGGTTTCGAAAAAGCGCTGGAGTGCTTCGATATACTGCACGTACAGCAAACCATCTTATTGGACAGAATCTGCCTTCAAACCGTACTAATAACGTTTGTGTTCTATCTTCCTGATGATGTTTTCTCTTGTCTACATTGATTCAAACAGCGACAACACTCCACAGATAATACTATGCCAATTAATAAACGCGACTACAGATCTAGAAAACATGCATTGCACAGAACACCAATACAGGCAAGCACTATACCGCTTTCCGTCGAGAAGGCGCACGGTATCCCAGTCCCCAGTCCGCTACGCTAGTCAGTTTGCGAGACGTCTCAAAACGTTACACAGCGCCGAGGCATTAAGGAAAGCTTATCTAGAGTGTTTTCGCTTGGTGACACCTTTCTGTCAATCAAACAGTTCAAACAGAGCAAGGAAAATTTCGCTACAGTATGTCGGTAGTGTGGCTGAAGCTTTGATTTCGCAATGTTCATGCCCCTCCAAGGCTTCAACGCTGGCCTCGGCAATGCTTAATTAATCTTAACCGCACGATTGATTTCGGCCCAGGTTGGGCTGAAGAACTCTTGGGCCGTGCTATGTCCACCGGGCTTTGAATATTGAGCGGCAGTGGAAATTTGAATCGACGTCTTGTGTTGGCCTAAAAGAGAAACCTGTGTCTCTCTTTTCTGCACTGGCGGAGGAAACGTCAAAAGCCCATTTGAAACGCAGTGGTCAAACGCTGTTAACAAGGGCATACTAACCGTAAACAGACATGTTCCTTGCCTTCTCTGTAATGCTGGGAGAAATGACATAAAACCTCTCGTCAATTTCTTGATACGAGTGACACTTGACAGGCGTGTAATGTTTCACGCTACACGCCGCCAGCCGCTGTAAGAATGCGGCGGTGGGAGAGTGCGCACGCACATTAAAGCTTTGGTACTAGTCGCAATGGCTCAGATATCCATATGGCGAGTCGCGCGGTTTCGCGTCGAATGGTGAGGGATGTCTGAGGTGACCTGAGGTCACCAGAGAATTGCAGTATTGATAACTAGACAACCTGAGAATGGAGAAAGATATGACAGAAGATCCGCACTCCCAAGGAGGGGAAACAACTATGCAAAAGCTTGTCAGTCAAACCGTTTGGCCTGGGATTTAATTATTGAACTGAGTTATCTCTTGGCAGAAACGTTTATAATGATGGCGAAAGGCTGCCAGAACCCCAAACGGGCCATTTGAGGTGGCTGGTAATATTTTCGACTCAAGAAGAGACGCGGTCCGGCTCCGCTTGTTGTTTGATGTGCTTGGTCACGTAGTACTAGCCGCCGTACAAAAGGGGCCACTTGACCCTAGTAAATGGAGTTTGAAGTGCGGGATACGACGAGGTAGTAGATTTCTTTCCCGGACCCTGGCGCCTTTGTGGGTCTGCTTTCATGTTTGTGGTGGCGTCGCGGGGAGAACTTCGGGTTGGGCGATTCGCGGAGCCGGGGCGCCAGAAAATGTGCTGAAACAATACAACACCATTGTCTAGGTAGGTACTAAGCGCATAGAATCATTCCCTCCTAAAACTGTTCAATGCCGCGACAGCTGCTCAACGTCGGGAACACTAAGTTTCTTACCTAACTGTGAGGTCTCCCCGCTCTGATGTAGGTACTACAAGATCATTCAATGTTTGCTACATGCGCATTTGTCTGTATATGCTTAGGAAAGATGAGTTGGCTCTGCTGCCTCTGTCTGGAGTTTGCTGTTATATTTTGGATTTTTGTTTTACTGTGTACTTCATCTAAATCACGTCTAGAACAATCATGATCAACGTGTAGCATGCTTTTTACATAATACTTTTTAACCAACTTTTTCACACTAGGCCTAGGCAACCTAGGTAGTTATTACTATTAAAAGTGCCTAATACTTATACTTATGGTTTCACACAGTGTGCACGACCTGGGTGAGAACTTTATGTTGATTAATGATACCGCAAGTAATCCATTGCTCTGCGATGGTCAGCTTCATTTTTTCCTGGACTTGTAGTTGTATTTAATAGCCAATCTTGGCTATTGTATACATAAAGATAATGAAAAGGCCGCAGTCTCGCACATTTCGCATTAAAACAGCATTACAGTATGTGGGATATACACTTCATGCCTCTAGCCCGCTTGAGGTTTCTACCACTTTGCAAATGCAGGTTTACTTTGTTTCTATTCCAAGCCCATGCCGCGGTACATAACTACCTACCTTAGCTCACGGGTGAGGATCATTAGAAACAATGCAACAAGTAATCCAGTCTCTCCTTTCATCATCATTAAACCGCTTAAGTGTATCATTTCCATTATCATGAAAGATCTTGCTTTCGGGGACACTCTTAGTCTCCTCGAACAATTAGAGTTGGCCACCTGGATTCGGCAAATTCTAGGAATGTCCGAAGAATGTCAATCTCAAATCTTGCACGTCATTACAAAGTTGTTGATTTTGTTTGATCAGAATGATCTTGAAAAAAGGTCATTGAATATGCTCAGTTATGAGCTCGGACATGCCTTTGCGATCTGGAATTTTTAATACCACACCAAATATAAAAATATCCGGGAGTCATAATTGTCTCCAAATCTTACGGCTAGACAGTATATGGGGAGGGATATTCGGACATGGCTTTATTGACAGCACCACGCCCCAGGTGCGTCAGTTCGCTGACCAGTTCATCGACTAATCTCAATTGTTCCGTTTCCTTTTCACCAACCCGTCCCATTGGCCATTTGCGAATCATATCGGGGACACTGCTGAGGAGTTCGAGATCCTTCAGAGACTGCGGATGAAGCGGGCTGTTCAGGATATTATAGAAAAGCGAAAGAACTGCCAACATCGGGTAGTAGAGAAGCATCCTTGCCGACAATTTAGCTACATGTTCAGAGTTGTGGAGGTTAAGAAGGTGGCACCTACCAGAAAATATCGGGGGGCAGCATGCGGTACGCCATCTGCAAGTACAATAGGGACGATCGACTTGCCTCAACAGAGAGTGCTAGGCTGGACTCAACGCCCATGAACTCACTTTCATACTCGCTGATGCCTGGTAATTTGCATTGGCTTGCTGTCTTGTGAATTGCGGCGACGCAGTAGTTATAATCCAGATGAAGTATGATAGACAGCATACTTTTTGGATCTTTGGGAAAATTGTCGCTAGAAAACGAAAAGGTGGGCCTGTGTGTCGAACATACAGATAGTCGCCATTGTTCCAAGTCATCATCCAACTCTCTGATTGCCTTGAGGATCTCAGCAACTGATTTTTTGGCTGCTCGGGGCGAGTACAAAAGGCTGTACAACTTCGACCTTATGATGCTCAGTCGCGGTGGTCGGTGAAACAGGTGCACTGGTATATCTTCTTCATCTACCTGATAGCCAATGATCTTGGGGTATAGTTGATAAACATGGAGCGGAGGCAGAGTGGTGTTACAGTCTTCGTCCTGTAAAGCTGGTGGCTGGCCTGTGCGGATACAGAGTTCTGTGTCCTATATCGCGGGTACAAAGTTAGTGAAATGTAACTAGGGTGGTTACCGTACATTATTAGGGTCTTAGTACGCCACACCATGAGCTGTCTCGGTAATAAACGACTCTGTACCTGGAGTTTAACATACCCAGCTGTGGCACACCCAGAATAGGTTTCTTAGCAAGTATTGTTGACGATATTCCATATTTGTGGATAAAACACCTGGGTCTCTGCAATCCGGATAGTCAATCATATGCGCTCCAAGCATATAAACTGTTCGTGCGCTAATGGAAGCTTGGAGCAAAGCATGTTGGAAGTTGCCGAGGAATACATGGATAATTTCCTTTCAATTGTTGTTAGCATGATGGTTAATTTGATGAGAGACACGTCCTGGGTTTATTACCAAAATAATCGTGGTCTGCAGAGTTTCGACATAAACATCAACGCAGCAAAAAACTAATCTGCGATAGGCCTGCTGGGCATACTCTTCCGTATCAAGAGGTTCCGGTTTACCATCATCAATGTGCATGCATGCGATTAGTGCCATGAATGCATAAACGCAAGCCTGCGCAATTGCAGTTCTCTCATCTGAGGTCTCTCGATAAGCTGCGTTGATAGTCCTTCTGAAAAGCAATGGATCCACTACTGGGAAAGCATGGCATGCGAATGATCGGTGATACAAGCCGAGATATTCTTCAACTAGCTCCCGCGGCGGTAACTGAGTCGGCAAATTCTTGACCCCGTTAGGCATCGTATCCCAACCCGAGAGCGCTTGTCGATGCCAGCGCTTACTGAATTCACATATTCTTTTAGCCGATGCTTCGTCGCCAGTTCGCTGGCTCATCCACCGTTGGCCTTCTTCGGAAAATATGGGAATCCCATTGCACGGATTGACGGCTCCCAACCGCCAGCCAGCGCGAGGAAAATGCCCAATTCTGAAGTCCTCTATGCCCGAGGAAAAGACAGAACTCTGATCATCTTCAGGTGTCTCATTGGTGAAATTACTCTCTGGGGTTGAGCCTGTGGCATATTAGATGGGTTGATCACGTGGATATTATTGCATTATCATTGATTTCGTGTTGGGTATAACGGATAAGTACCTGATGGTGACGGATATGTTGCATTCTGCGAAAGCGTTATGGATAGAAGCTTCTCTAGTCGATCGACACGATTAAGCAACTGCGTACGCTCATCTTTGCTAGGACATGTTAAGCCGAGCCAGTCTTACTGCACGTTCATGGATGTACCTATTTTGGGATTTTTTCCGAACAACCCTCCTTTCGTATGTGCATGGCACATCCTGGTGGGTACACCAATTGCAACGTGGAGATCCAGCGTCGCACTTGATCTACGACGCCGAATAATTTCTGAGTAAGCGGAAGTTCAGATCCGTGTGCGTGATGAGAACGGAGTACCTTTTTGCTATAGCAGACGTCGCATGCCCTGGCAGTGCGCTTTGGCTTAGGTCTTCTGATAGGCTGGTCTTTATCCATTGATACTCCAGTGGGTAGATGAACACGAATCGATAAGAAAGAAAATTTAAATATCTCGGAAGCCGGATCTAATCTTGTTCTCGTTGCCGAAAAGTGCTAAAAATCGTCGCCAAGACAGTTTCCTAAATGATGACGATATTTTCCCTCAGCATCAAGCGGCAGGGGCGATACGTTACGAAGGTCCTGTCCCTTCTCAGATCAATGTAACTGATGAACTCGACTTTTATCTCTTCCTCACGTTCCGGAGTCTTCCTCAAAGCTGGATAGGACAACGATCGTACTGTGTACATCGATGCCTACATACAATGTACATGGGTGTAATCACCTTGGTAGCGGATGCGCTAAATCGAAGCAGAGCAAAGCACTTCCGGACCAGTTCCGAACTTCCGCTTACATAATCGGAAGCTTCGGTTTCGGAACTAGTCGGATGTTTTGGTTTTCACTCTAGACCAAGACTGACAGATCATGACCCACTGTGCTACAGACCCTGGGGCCGAAACGTCCCATCGTTCATCTTGTAAGACCAAATAATGACACTACCACTGACCATCCACTAATAGTCACAACCACTTTTCATTTTCGTACATAAAATATGCCGTTCCGAGACGCCACGCGGCATGAATATTCGACCGACGTTAGGCTTATCGGCCAGGCACGCAATGTCTCTCCTATATCATAAGCCCATCGCCATGTACACGACAGAGAGTTCCTCCGATTCTCCCTTACTTGGAGTTCACTTTCCTTCACAGTATATTCTACAAAGTTTGATACCCTCGTGTACATGCATGATCGAAGCACTCACAGTATGCACGACAATGACGATCCCCTTCAAAGGCCTGTCCTGGATCCAAAGCGGCATTCGATAGCTTCAGTGCGGAGCCATGGCAATACACGTCGCCGAGGATCAGAGACAATTGGCGAGCAGATCATACAGACTCTTACGAGGCGGTCTACATACTCCGAGAGGGATCATGAGAGAGAAGTGTTCGACATCGAGGAGCCGGATGAAGATGAAAAATTCGGGGAATGGACAATGACCAGCGAGGTGAAAAAGTTGAATGCCCAAAATGCTGCTCAGGAACCCAAACGGTTGGGTGTCACATGGACAAACCTCACCGTCAAAGGCGCTGGCCAAGGTGGGATGATCCACGAGAACTTCTTGTCACAATTCAACATACCAAAGAAAATACAAGAGTCCAGACAACCGAAGAACTTGCGAACCATTCTAGACAATTCACATGGGTGTGTGAAACCGGGAGAAATGCTTCTGATTGTTGGTCGTCCCGGAAGCGGTTGCACGACACTGCTCAAGCTTCTCGCTAACAAGCGCGCTGGCTTTGTCGAAATAGAGGGCGACGTTCGATTTGGAAATCTGACACCAGAGGATGCTTCCGGGTACCGGGGACAAATCGTGATGAACACAGAAGACGAAATTTTTTTTCCTACTCTCACTGTCGGCCAAACCATGGATTTTGCGACGAAGATGAAAGTTCCCGACGCCAAAGTCCGAAACCCACCGGATGAGATCGAGTATCAACAAGAGATGAAAGACTTCTTCCTCAGATCTATGGGCATTGAGCACACCAAGGATACCAAAGTTGGAAACGAGTATATTCGAGGTGTCTCTGGCGGGGAAAGAAAACGTGTATCCATCATCGAATGCATGGCTACTCGTGGAAGCGTTTATTGCTGGGATAATAGCACTCGCGGCCTTGATGCAAGCACAGCGTTGGAATGGGCGAAGGCAATCCGTGCTATGACATCTATCTTGGACCTCACCACCATCGCTACTCTATACCAGGCTGGCAATGGCATCTTTGAACAGTTTGACAAGGTTTTGGTTCTCGATGAGGGCAAGGAAATCTTTTATGGTCCACGCGAAGAGGCGAGGCCTTTTATGGAACAGCTCGGCTTCCTATGCGACGAATCCGCCAATGTGGGCGACTTCCTCACCGGTGTCACTGTTCCTTCAGAGCGGTCGATTAAAGAGGGCTATGAAGCGTCATTCCCACGGACCGCCAAAGACATCCGAGATCGCTACCAAAACTCGGAAATCTATCAGCGAATGCAGCAAGAATATGGCTTTCCTCAATCCGATGCTGCCGTTACTGGAACCCAGAAGTTCATTCAAGCCGTTTCTCAGGAAAGATCTCGCCATTTACCCAAGAATTCCCCGTTCACCGTCTCTTTTGGCACCCAGGTTAGGACAGCAGTACTCCGCCAATACCAGATTCTCTGGGGCGATAGAGCAACTTTTATCATAAAGCAAGCTTTAGTCATCATCATAGCTTTGGTCAGTGGAAGTCTATTTTATGATTCTCCGAGTTCCTCTGCTGGACTGTTCACAAAAGGCGGTGCACTTTTCGTATCGGTGCTTGGGTTCGGGTTGATGGCAATGTCAGAAGTCACTGATAGTTTCAACGGACGGCCGGTTCTTGCAAAACACAAAGACTTCGCTCTCTATCACCCAGCTGCATTTTGCTTTGCACAGATTGCGTCAGACATTCCGATCATTTTCACTCAAGTCACCACTTACTCCCTCATTCTTTATTTCATGGTCGGGCTGAAACTCACCGCGGGCGCCTTTTTCACATATTGGATCGTTCTTTACTCCCTCTCTATATGCATGACGGCTCTCTTCCGGTTGGTTGGAGCCTCGTCTGGAAACTTTGATGATGCGTCCAAGATTTCCGGGTTCCTTGTCTCGGCCCTCATCATGTATTCAGGCTATATGATTCCGAAAGTACAAATGCATCCTTGGTTCGTATGGATCTATTGGATCAACCCACTGGCTTACGGATTCGAAGCTCTCATGGCAAATGGTAAGCTTCTCCGTTTTGGTTTTTTGATCCGTCTCAACATCACTAACCTCTATGCAGAATTCAAAGGCCAGGTTATCGCCTGCGTGATTCCCAATTTGATTCCAGCTGGTCCCGGCTATTCCGATGGTACCAACAATGCATGTGCGGGCATAGCTGGAGCGGCAGCGGGAGCCAACTCTCTGACCGGCGAAGAATACCTCAAGTCTCTGTCGTATGCTACTGGTCATCTCTGGAGAAATTTTGGAATCCTGTGGGCATGGTGGGCTCTTTTCGCCACTCTCACCGTCTTCTTCACATCGCGCTGGGAAAACACTATTACCGGTGGCGGGTCCCTACTGATTCCCCGCGAGAACGTGTCAAAATCAGTGGTTACCATTGCAGATGAAGAGTCTCAAACGGCCGAGAAGAATTCTAGCGGCTCAAGTGCGAGCACCATTGTCCCATCCACAGGGCTAGAAAACAGTGAAGATAGCGAGGGTCTCGTCCGCAATGAATCGGTCTTTACCTGGAAAAATCTCACATACACTGTGAATACACCATCTGGGGAACGTGTTCTCCTCGATAACGTGGAAGGTTGGATCAAACCAGGTATGCTTGGTGCGCTTATGGGATCTAGTGGCGCCGGCAAGACCACCCTGATGGATGTGTTAGCACAGCGAAAAACTGAAGGTACAATTCACGGTTCTATTCTTGTCGATGGAAGACCGCTCCCTGTTTCCTTCCAGAGATCTACCGGATACTGCGAACAGCTTGATGTGCATGAGCCCTATGCAACGGTCCGCGAAGCTCTTGAATTCTCTGCCCTCTTGCGCCAATCAAGAGACACACCTCGAGACGAGAAGCTCCGTTATGTTGACACCGTTATTGACTTGCTTGAGTTACAAGACCTGGAACATACTCTCATCGGCCGGCCAGGTGCTGGATTATCTGTAGAGCAGCGAAAGCGAGTGACCATCGGCGTGGAGCTCGTGGCGAAGCCGAGTATCCTCATCTTCCTTGATGAACCTACTAGTGGTCTCGACGGGCAGTCTGCATACAATACCCTTAGGTTCCTCCGAAAGTTGTCAGGAGCGGGTCAAGCTGTCCTCTGCACTATTCACCAACCTAGCGCTCAGCTTTTTGCCCAATTTGACACGCTTTTGCTACTCACCAAGGGGGGCAAGACGGTCTATTTTGGAGATATCGGCGACAACGCAAGTACCATCAAAGACTACTTCCACCGTAAAGGAGCACCTTGCCCGCCGGAGGCCAATCCTGCGGAGCACATGATCGATGTTGTTTCGGGGTCTCTTTCACAGGGAAGAAACTGGAATCAGGTTTGGCTTGAATCTGACGAAAAGAAGAGAGTCACTGAAGAGCTGGATCGCATCATATCAGAAGCATCATCGCAGCCACCCAAGACGTTGGACGATGGTCAAGAATTTGCCACTGGCCTATGGAACCAGATAACGGTGGTTACACGCCGTATGAACACCTCTCTTTACAGGAACGTTGACTACATCAATAACAAAATGGCGCTTCATATTGGGTCCGCCCTGTTTACTGGATTTTCCTTCTGGATGCTAGGCGGCTCCGTCGGCGAGCTTCAACTTGCTCTCTTCGCCAACTTCCAATTCCTGTTCGTCGCTCCCGGCGTGTTCGCTCAACTGCAGCCGCTTTTCATCGAAAGAAGAGACATTTACGACGCGCGCGAGAAAAAGAGCAAAATGTACTCGTGGATAGCCTTTGTGACCGGCTTGATCGTCAGCGAATTTCCCTACCTCATCCTCTGCGCAGTACTTTACTTTGTCTGCTTCTACTACACGGTTGGGTTTCCGTCCGATTCCAGCAAAGCAGGTGCCGTGTTCTTCATCATGCTCATCTATGAGTTCATCTACACTGGCATGGGCCAGTTCGTCGCCGCGTATGCCCCTAATGCCATCGCAGCATCCCTCATAAATCCCATCGTCATCACCATGCTTGTTTCCTTCTGCGGCGTCTTGGTTCCTTACAGCCAGATCCAAGCGTTTTGGAGATACTGGATGTACTATCTGAATCCGTTCACCTATCTCATGGGCGGCCTTCTCACATTCACTATTTACGACAAAGATATCACCTGCAAGGATTCAGAGTTCGCCGTCTTCGATCCACCAGCCAACGAGACTTGTTCGGAGTACCTTACACCGTATCTATCCGGGTTGGGACGAGCAGCCAACCTGGTCAATCCAGATGCAGTGTCAAACTGCAGAGTCTGTCAGTACACTCGAGGAAGCGATTATTTGTACACTGTCAACATCAAGGAATACTCTGAGGGATGGAGGGATATTGGCATCTGCATTCTTTTCGCATTTAGTTCTTATTCTTTGGTATATGTTCTCATGAAGTTGAGGACCAAGACTTCGAAGAAGGCCGAGTAAGTGACAGATTGCCCTGTTCACTCTTTCAGTTGATTGAAAGCGACTTTTTCTATTTTTTTTCCACTCCGTAAATAATGTATCAACGTTCCATAGCTGTAAATCATAGAAACTGACCCATAGTCACGCGAGACTGAATAGATAGATTGAATATAGATTTTCTTATTTTGTCAACCAGGTTTTGATCTCCACTTTAGCGTGGTACTGTGCATGTCAGCCTTGTCGCGCCGCACTCTAGGCTGCGCACTTTTTACCCCGCCCTCTCGAAAGTAAAGACTTGATAAGTTATAGTACAGAGGGGTGACACGCCAGGAGGTTATATATTAGGTAGCTAGTGTACTAGGCGTTATTTCTAAATTAGATAACTATACTAGACATACTATCTAGGGTATAGAGCTTCTAATTTGTAGAACCTATTAGTCCTCCTAATATGGGACTTCCCGGCGTGTCACCCCTCTGTAGGTCACAACACCCTTGTGCTGTGTCTCTGAACGTGATTCTCGGTGTAGCTCTTGCTACCCTTAATACTCTAGAGTAGTACCTCTCTGAATGGACGGCTCACCATACTCCTCTCTCCCGTCGGGCTGTCGCATTTAAACCCGACCGAGTTTCACACCTACCGTTGTGCCACCATCTAGCTCCAATGCGAAACAATGCGTCGTTTGCGACGCAGCGAACCCTTCGAAGGGTGCGAAGCTCGCAAACATGGCATTGAAAGGACAGAATTCATTACAAAAGCCGTTGTTTGACAATTTACAAACGTACTGTGAAAGCTTTGTCTGCGTCACCCAAACAAGAATAAGAAGCAAACACTACACCAATCAATTGCGAGGAAGAAAACACCTTTAACAAGAAGCAAACACATCTTGGTCACTAGATTAAAGCAATATACTCTGCCTTGGTATTACTCGTTTCTCCATACATGACTCCATGCACATAACAAGGTCCAAGAACCATGAAACCTTCCTTGCTACCATCAGGGGTTTTACTTGGGCGAAGCAGCATTGGAACTCGCACAGAGTCGATAAGGGCGACGACGTCGTTCTCTTTTGCAATCAACGGCGCCAGTCCAATATATCTTTTCTCGGTGACGAAGAATGCGGTCCCCTCGTGTATCTCGGACAGTATCTCCTGTATAACTCTAACGGGTATCTTTGCGCCTCTGGCAGCAGTGCCTGTATTTTCAAATGCGCGATACATGTCTTGGAGTATGGAGAGTGGTACGTAGGGACCCCCCTGCCCGTCAAAATTTCCTTGGAATGCAACAGTCTGACAACGAGTACTGCAGCCGTCTGCGAACGAGGTCCTGATGAAGGCGTCATTTCTTTGCTCCTCAAGAGGCCAAATGTACTTCGTGTACTGATCGAAAACCATCCGACGTGTCTGTTGCACAGATCGTAGGTAGTCTTCTCGCGTGCAAGGCTGCGAATCGTCCCATTCATGTTGAGCAAAGCACACTTTGAGCTGATCCAAGAGGACGGCTTTGACGCCCAACGTCCCAGGAGCAATCTTTTCGTCGTGTAAGACGCTCTGTAACCTTGTTTGGACACCTTCATTTCGGGCGCAGAAAGCAGCATGGCCGAACGTATTTGTCCAAGGCATGGTTATTACTTTTTTACTTTTGTTACTCAGTTCCGGGACCCAAGATGGAAGCTGCTGGACGGATGGGTCAATTCGCATTCGAGCGGATGACTTGCCGCTCGTGGCGCGAGTTCTAATGGTCTCGGCATGGCCAACACCATATTCATCAACCTCGTCCTCATAGTAGACACATCCCTTCCTCCACTTGGGGTCTTGATTGTGAAATATCCTACTGCCTTCCTCGATAACAACATCGCGGTGGCAGACACCGGCGTCGATCAGAAAGCTGAGAGTACCGGTCTCGGTCATTGATACGGCCCATTCTTGAAAGAGTTGGAACGGTTTCTTTTTGTAATCGACAGTGATATCTACCAGGGAACCTTGATTCTGCTGGGTGATAATGTCCATCACATACGTACGAAGCCCAAGCATTCCATAGACGCGATCGAGATCGTTACTGCAATTTTGCTTCCGGAGTTTGGACATGTAGATGCCCCAATGCTGGTAGTTTTCTAGGATCATTGTGGGTTGGTCCTCGTTGATGACTCCCCACTGCCACCGGATGTCAATGAGCGTACCGGCTCTTTCCACAAGCTCGAGAAAGTCGTTATCGATAGGGGCTCGTGGGGACAATTGCGCTGCCCGAAAGAAGACTGTTGCGTTGATGAAAGATCTCCAAGCTAGCTCAAACCCCCCGATCTGGATGACAGGTTTTCTCGCTAAGATGACTTCCTGTACGATCCACACGCGGGTGAACCAGGGCCTGTCGTAGATTTCTCGGATCTTCTCTTCCTTCATTGACTTCAAACTCATTTGAGCTTCCTCGTTATCATCTTTAAGGATGGGGATGTTTGGCCACCAAAACTTGTCGTAGCCCTCCATAGTCGATCGGAATCCATACCTATCAGCAGCAATCTCAATAGCGTCCAGTGCCTGGCGTGTATGCGCAGTCTCCTCACCTAGCCAGATGATAGTAGACACAGCATTCTTGTATATTCGATCCATCATTGGAACCTGGCGCTCTTTTTCTTCGCCATCCTTTTGGTTAATGCAACATTGGTCGACCCAGAGAACTCGCTCTACATCGATGCGTCGCAGCCGAATCAACGCACTTGCCAGGTCATTTGTAATGTTCAGAACACCAGTTGGGAGGTATAGCTTCTGGGAGAAGACATTTGCCCCCCAAGCATAAGACAGAGCTTCGTATCGAGGCCGCTCCGAGTCCCCAGTTTCTACTAGCTTCTTGTGCACCAGCGTGGCTCTTAATGGGGTATTTTGACCGGCTGCAGGCTGAATTTGGAGGAGTCTGATGAAACCATCCTCGAGGCTTTCGTATATATATGGTCTCTCAGGGAGGGGTGAGGTGATGGACTGTTGTGTAATAGCATCCTTACGTGTGGTCGGCACTGGCGCTGGCTCGACGTTTGGAAGTTGAAGGCCGACCCTCTCTTTTTTACCGAAACACATTGTGAAATGTTGAATAGATACGCAATCGAAATGAGAAAGGTGATAAGACGAAAATGAGTTGAGCAAAGAAGCATTAAACCGAGCTCGTCATGTGCGACGGCTGCTTTCAATAAGGCTCATTGCCTCAGCTGAGGATCGAGTCGTTCCAGCACCAGCCCGTCAACTCCAAATGGGGCATTTCGGGCCGAATTACTGACTTCATTCTATTCCAATAATACTGTCTATATTCGATCTAGCCCACTGTACGATCATTTGTTTTTCCACACGTCCTCTCAGTGGGACTTCAGCTACTTACGAGGAAGGTGTACACGAGTCGAGAAAGCCGCCTACTTTTCAAGGGTAAGCGAATCGAGACAGATATCGGAAGGCTTGAAAGTCAGCCTTTCGTTTGAATGGAGCCTTGTGGTTTCGGTTCGAGGTGCGGTATATTCCTTTTTTTTATTTTAGGGTCGTATTGCTACCTAGAACCTCTTACCGTCGGCGTAATACTGAATGGGTGGTTCTATACCGAATTGGGAATCGCTACTGCCAAGCACCCACGGTTCAATCCCAGAACCCCTAGGAGGGCGACACTACGGAAAAATTGCCTAAAGTGATGACTGCATTTGCAGCTGGTAATACGTTATACCTCGCAAGTTCCCTTGTACATTCGAACTCAAAGTTCCTCCCACATAACATTAGCGAGAAACATCCAATGTATACCACTTTAAAGCAATGCGAAAGCGTTTTGAAGCAATATTGGAAAGCTGATCTAGAAAGGGATCCAACTTTCAAACCGAAGGGTGCAAGGCCTAATTGGCCACTCCATTACAATAATGCCTGTTGTGTAAGTGCTCTCTTCCTCCCATCTGCCTCCAACTAGTTTACTGAGGAATTGAGAACAGGGCGAAATGATGGCGCTAGCCCTGTATTTTAGTGATCACCCAGCTAAAGAAATTAATTGGCTTTGCGAAAGTCATATTGTTTCCGTTCACCTTAATTTTGATGATTATAAACAATGTATGTTGGATATTCAAAATGAAAATCCAGACACACCTCAGCCACTTAGCTATGAGAAAATCATACGCTTCAACGCCTGCGCTATGGACCAGTTTGGTTTAAAACAACCTAGATTTTTTGGTTGCTGCCAATGCCTAGAACTTTTAGGCATCGAAAATCGGTTTGCCCGGCCAGAAAAATCGTTCGATGAAGGATTTTCTCTGCCAAAAGTTAAGGCTCAAATGTTGGATATCCAATTGCTATGTGGGAATAAACAGACGCTACTCCACTTGTGGTACGTAGTAATATGGTACCTCATAACCGGGGTTTTTTGGGTGTTATATTTTCTTCTTCTTCTTTTTCTTCTTTTACTCTTCCTTCTCCTCCTGCTCCTCCTCTTTATCCTATTCCTCCTCCTTCGGTGAGGCCCCTATAACCCTTCTATATAATTCTATCATAGCCTGCACAGTATCTGACAGAACCGCGTTTCCGCAAGCCATGTATATATCACATTTGTTCAAAAATTCTCGGCAGGCGATATACCTACTACCTACACAACATTATACGTTCATGCTGGACTCTTATAGAATGCTAACTTTTATACGCAAGAAAGGGTGGGCTTACTAATATTACCATACTTTTTTTTCGTCATTGTACGCCGGCCGCATGGCCTGCATAAGATTAACTAAACATTGTGGCACCATTATATATCACCGCTCGCTCTGGAAACCCACGTGGCTTTATCATGAATCTGGCGATCTCGTTAGCATGTGCTCCAAACGGAAACTTTTTAATGGATGTCTTTACGCCACAGCACAATCAGTAGTTAAGCCAAGGATCTTTCCGATCAAGGATTTGACATTGCAAGCCATGCTGCCTGAAAAAAGTCATGGTTTCTTCTTTCTTGTTCCAATACCTGTATAGCAGGTTAACTTCCTTTAATCCCGGAAGATACTCTTTCCAGCCCTTTAATTGGCCCTGAAAAATTGGCATCAAGTGCTTTTCGGCCTTTTGAAACGTATCATACGACCAGTGATTATCCGTGAGGGTGAGAGAAATAAGATCCATTGGCAAGACATCCTTCAGTTTAGGGCAATTGCAGTTCTGCCATCCAAGAAGCACGCAAGAGGGAATGGTAACCGTTTCCAACTTGTGCAATTGCTTCAGCGAACAATGCCGGATTATATACTCATAATCTCGATCTCCCGTGTCCCATGCGGCCTCGCCTATGGTGTCGTCCGCATCACACCATTGGTAAATATCGAACTTGAAATGCATCAGTGTGTCCTTTACACACAAAATCGCAGAAGCTAATTCTTCTGCATTCCACTTGAGGTGAGTGGATGGACTATGGTCCCTCCAAGCATATTCCAAACGGGTGATATTAGGTGTGCATTGCAAAATCTTCCGTAAGTGAATTGGCGTTATACTACTGTCGGGTAGAAGTAGGGTTTTAATAGGCGACGGCAAGGATGGTGGGGCGCCTCCCGGCCAAGCCAACATTTCGTCAAAATTCCGCTTGCAGCCGACGAATCGCGGTGAGCACCATAGGAAAGGAATAGGAATGTCGGCATGTTCTAGCTTTGGCAGGGATAAAAGCGTGAGATAGGAGGTTTGGTTCAAGATCATCTCTTCAGTGGACATCCAGCTTATTGGAAGTTTAAATAGCGGCATAGTGCAGGTCTCCAGACTAGCACCCAGTTTGATATGAGTCAGGTTTTGCAGTCGCGAAGCGCAGTTCTGGAATATTAAATCGAGAAGTGGGTTTTCGATCAGAAACTCCATTCCAAGCGTCAGACTGGTGACATTGGGGCACGAAAGAAGGAGCATCCCGACAATAAAGTCGATTTGATTCGCTCGGAGTTCAGTTTCAATTATCGCTTTTATCGGCGACAGGTCTAATCCATACTTTACCATCGTGGTGAGGAGTAAGTCGCGATACTCTTCCGCGTTTGAAGGTGAGGCTAGCTTAGGCTTAGGTTTGGTTTCGCCCAACTCGTCGAAGCGGTATCCAAAACACTGTAGATTGATTGTTTCAACCAGTTGACCGCATCCTGGGTTTTCCAAGACCGAGCGGAGGAGCAAATCTAGCCTTGGGCATTCCACACCCTGCTGGTCTGCTGTCGTAGATTTGGGGTTTTCTTTGCGGAAACGCTCTACTGCTGAAGGATCGTATTCCCATCTACCTGTTTTGGCGTCTGTGATTCCTTCAGGATCATACCAGAACATATTTACTTTGTCGAAAACCAGGTGTACAGTAAGTGAGCGAAGCTTTTTGCAGGTCCTAGAAAGACGAGAAATGTCGGCGCTATCATCAATGTAGGACAGAATCTCGTCAAAAATTTCCTGGGGGAGCCTTGTGATCGAAGTCTGGCTGTTTGAAGTCATTTTCAATGAATGCAGCAACGTAGCCTTCGATTAGAGAAGATTTGGAAATGGCCGCGGGTTATTGGAAAAGAATGGAGAAGTGTTATTGTATGATTAAAATTTTCCACAGTCAAAACCATCTAATTTATACTAATTGTGAAGTTACCACCGAAACACTGTGTATCATCGTGTAGCAACCATAAGAAATTGTGTTGTAAACTCAACTATTCGGAAGCATTCTACATGAACAGAGGACAAAGAATTTAGAGATGCAATACACAAGGCGGGCGGTTTAGACAATTAGGATAAGCAACCAAGAAAAAGCACTCCCCTTTCAAGACTTACTTTTCTTTGAACTTTTGAACAGTGTTCTCTTTCAGCAATGGCTCCTCTCCATCTTTCAATCAGGCGAGCTACGCCGGTACCCTCTGCGGCGACACGCTCTCCAACGTCGGCACCACTGCCCTTATCAACCCCGTCTCCTCATCGAAATACAGCCTATCGATTGTCGTTTCGCGATGTGTCCCATCCCCATCGGGGATCCGAAACCGGTGATACGCAACGTACCAATCGTCGGTACCCGGCACGTTAACAATGGAGCTATGTCCCGTTCCCAAAATGCCCTTCTCGACGTCCTTTTGTAGGATCACGCCGTGATACGTCCACGGTCCATGTACCGACATGGCTGTCGCGTAGCCGACGCGGTAGTTCTCGGAACCTGTGTCGTCGATCGAGTAGGTGAGATGGTACAGGCCGAGGCGGTAATTCACGAAGATGGCTTCGCGGAAGTCGTTGAGGCCCGAGATGCTGCGAAGAGAGCCGGGGACGAGCGACGTCATGGAATCGTCTAGCTCGGCGTACAGGGCTGGCGTCCCGTTTCCCCAGAAGAGATAGTACTTCCCCGAGACGGGGTCGTGGAAAGTCGCTGGATCGATGGCTTGGCCGGTCGTTTCTTGCTCGTTGTTGAGGATCATGGCGGTTGGTTGCGCGGTGAAGGGACCTGTGGGCGATGCTGCGACTGCCACCCCGATGGTCTTGCGGTTGTATGTCGGGTTGTGGCCGCTGAAGTAGAAATAGTACTTCCCATCGCGCTCGATGATGGTGGGCGCCCAAGCGTTTCCAACGGCCCAAGGAACATTCCCGCTCGTGCCGTTGAGCGTGAGGAAGGGCTCGTTGGAGCGGGTCCAGGTTACTAGGTCCGGAGACTGCCAAACGTAGAAGACTTGGCCGCCCCAGCCGGCGAAGCCGTCAGTCGTGGCGTAGATGTAGTATGTACGGTTAAAGATGGCGATGTTTGGATCAGCGTAGAGGCCTGCGAGAACAGGGCTGTCGCGCGCAGCTATGAAATGATTGGATTGCCGCTGTTCTTCCCGTTTACTGGGGGCATTCGTGGCACTTTTTACAAGACTGTGGAGATTCTCGAGTTCTTTCGCTGTCACTGGAATCACGGTGCCGTGACGTGGGCTTGCTGGAAGTTGGTATGAAGCCGATACCGTCCAATCCGGGTTCGAGATATCGGTGGTTTCAAGTGGGATATAACCGCGGCCACCGTACTCGTCGACGAAGAGGTAAAACTTCTCACCGTTAACATCTTCCGGGTTCGATTTAAACGCCGTGGGCCCTTCTACTGCTGAAGTGCCCGCCCGGTTGCCAATACACGCCGTCACCTGGGTCCAGCCTGAGAGAGGCGCACGAAGCGACTCCGACCGCTCTTGAATGATATCTGCGCAACCTGTCCCGGAGGCCCCTTCATCTTTCGTGAACCGGTAAAACGTACTTCCGTCCTGTAAGACCGTAGAGTCGATGCGCGACATACCCGCATCCTGCCAGACAGTCGTCTCACTGAAAGTCACAAAGTCGCGCGTCGTAGCGAACAGCATGCGATGGTACGTTGCTCCCGTGTGATCAAGGTCATCCTCTGCGTACAACGACGAAGCCCAATACACCACATACTCTCCGATAGAGGCGTCATAGTACGCCTCGGGCGCCCACGTGTTTCCGGCCGTAGGAGGGGATACTTGGACGTGTCGCTGCTCCGACCAGTGGATCAGATCGGGAGACTCCCACACTTCTAGGTACAAGCTTCCGATGCGAACGGCATCACCCCACGATGTCCCCGATCCAATCGACAAGTCGGTCGCGATGAGGAAAAATCTGTCGCCCTCATGTGACCGAATGATGAAGGGATCGCGTAGCCCTTTCGTACCAAGTGTCGACGAAAGAATGGGTTGTCCGCCGTTCAACTCCTTCCAGCTCAAAGCGTTGTTACCATTACTTGCCGCAAAGAAAATCTTCTCCCCCTCAACGCTATTCCCAGTAAAATATGCGAACGCATATCCTGCAAATGGGTCAAGCTCCGCTTGCCGTGCTACCTTTGCTCTAAAAACCCGCTCCGCAATGACAGTCCCGTCAACGTCGATACTAGCAACAAGCTCAACCTCCTCATCAGTACTTTGCCGCTTCACAATCCCGTCGTGCGATACAACAGAAGGCGAGCCGCTGGACCACGTCACATTCCATCCGTCCCACGACCTCGGAAGGTGAAGATTCCCGCGCACATCGTCGATATTAGAAATCGCAATCCTCTCAATAGCACCGCGCGCGACTACGAGCGGACTAGGAGCAGCAGCAACACCAGTCGAAACCCACTGCAGCCCCCAAGAAAAAAGCAACAATGGGAATCGCATAGTTGGTTAACAATGTAACCAGCCGCTTCAATGACAGAGATCGACAAACATTTGGTTCCCAGCCTTTGTACCCCCCTCTTTGTTTAAATAAACTCAAGTGCTGTTAGGAGGGGGGCATTTCTACCTCGGCCAAAGAACAAAGACATCAATCACTCACTCTCTTAATCCACGAGAACAAACCACCCCCCGTTCCCCCATACATGTACATACACAAACCACCGGGCCATCAATAAACCGAGGTCAAAACAACCATCACCACCTACCCCAGCCCAACCCTCCCACAAAACCCCCCTTAGCCGCTAGAGGAAAATTAACATCCACGAGTTACACCACACCACCCTCTACTATATCACCACGCAGCTTAAAAAACAGGGAATAACATGAAAATGACGCCGAACTGGGGCCAGGGGGGGTTGGTGTTTGTGCACGTGTGTGCGGAGAAATGCGGGGTGTGGGTTTATAGTATTCGGGGTAATATCCCTGTAGTTGCATATCTTTTTTCCAAGGGAGCACGCGAAGTCTTGCAGCGGAAGAGGGACGGTTTTGAACCTTGGAAATGGTTTTTTTATGGGTAGGAGGGAAGGGACTTGTTCTGTATGTGGTTAAAAGCAGCTTTTGTTGTTCGTTCGTCGGGTTTCTCACATCGCGCAAATGGTTCTCCTTTAGGAAGGTGAAGTTGAAGGGCACTAAGACGAGGACTACCTGGGAGGACGAGAAGGTAATTACGTATAGTATGATTAACTTAGTACCTTTTTTATTATAGGTTTGTGTGCAACTATATAAATAGTACATCACTGCAACAAGAAGTCTTAAAGTAATTAATCCCTTAGATGCTGCCTATAGTGGAGATACGTAAGGAGTGCACAAATCAATAGTTATAGTAGTTTAGGTATTTATGTATCTAACAACAAACCCCGTGCAACGAAAGATGCCCATCGTTACATACCCTTCCCCTTACTCTCAACCACCTAACCTACCCACTCTACCCCCTACATATAACCTTATCCCTAAACTCTTGCCAAACTACACCAACCAAACGCCCTCTACAAAAAGAGAGAGAGAATATATCTAAGAAGGAGAGAAACGAATAAAGCGTTACGTTTGAAGCTTTTTTTTTGTGTATGATGTGTCTGTATGTGGGAGGGGGAGGTAGAGTAAAGGGTAAAATAGATAGGTTTTAAGTGATATATAATAATATACAAGTATAGATATAAGGCATTCGAGGGGTTTGAGTAAGGGGGAATGTTTAGTTTGAGAGAGGGAGAGGTGAAGAAAGGTTAGATGGTAGAGATTGTGAGTATGCTTTAGTATAGTATCAACAGTATATATTTGCGGCGGACGGGGAGTGGGAGATGAGATAGGAAGGTACTTGCTCCTCCGTTATATAAAACAGGAAGGGAAAGAGAGAGGAATGCGGTATATCCATCATCCAAAGCGTACAAAGATTTCGAATCAACATAAAAGAAAAAAGAAAGAAACGGTCTACGGCGCGGCATGTACCTCGACCTCCCCAGGCGACGACATTCCACCACTCTCCTCCTCCGAGCCCACCCCATCCTCAAAAGCCTCCCTCTTCCTCGCCATCCTTGTCTTGCCCGCACCAACACCAACCTCCTTAAACGGGCAACACCCACTCCGTCCCACCAACCCAGCACACTCCTCAATCCCGACCTCCTCGCCCTCATCCCCCCTCACGACCCTCTTCCCGTTAACCCAGCCCTCGGGCTCAACTTCTGGCACCAACCTCTCGTCCTCGAATTCCTCCCCATCCCGCACGTACCACTTTGCGAAGAGGTCGTTTTGGATCCAGATTACTTTGGAGAGGGCTTTGACGAGGGCGATTTTGCGCGGCATGGGGAGGCGTGGGTGCGAGAGGATGGCTTCGGTTAGGACGTCTTGGATTAGGGAGAGCGTGAGGGCCATGTGGATGTATTCGATGTGGAGGGTGGAGGGGGAGGTGGGGTGCGGGGAGTGGGTGTGGCCTAGTTTGTTGAGGCTGTTTGGGTGGGTGGTTAGTTTATGTGGTTGTTTTGAGTGATGGGGGGAGGAGGGAGGACAAAAGACATACTACTCCCAAAACTCCATTCTTCTAGGATCACTACAAAGCCGGTTCAAATACCCCCTCAAAAACGCCTTCCGGTGCTTGATCTGCGGTGAGTCCTCCGTCGCGAAGCCTTCACTTTCCCCCTTTTCTCCCTCGCTTCCTCCATCCACATACGCCAGGTCCACGGGTCCTTCGTACGAGGTTGAGCGTGTGGAGAAGGCGCGCGCGGTGATGTCGTATTGGAGGAGCTTTTTGTAGACGATGTTGACAATGGCGGGGATCAAGGCGCGGATGTATTTTGCGCCGCTGATGAGGGCTTCGATGTCGCCTGCGGAAGTGTTAGTGGTGGGGGGTGATGGGGACAGGAGGAAGGGGGTGTGGTACGGGAACTGAAGTCGAGGAAAGAGTGGAGGTAGGATATTCGGGCTTCGAGGTTGGTGTAGAGGTCGCGGCGGTCGATGTGTTGGATTGGGCGGCGGGGGAAGGGTGTCATCTTTGGAGGTGGGTGGGAGTGTTGGATGGGGAGGATGTTGAGTCTTTTTGTTTCAAATTTGTTTCTTGGGAGTTGTGAGTGTGTCGCTGGATGAAGGGAAAACAGAGATAGCTCCGTAATTTCGGATCGTATGTAGAACCCCTGTGAATTTCCTTTCCCGAATTAAAAAAAACAATAGTCCCGTTGAATCGACAGCGCGTGTTTTACGATTTTGATTTCGCCTCTTTATTTATACAGCTCCCACGATATGTAGTAACTGATCAATCAATTATCAAACCAGAAAATAAAATATTATTCCAGAGAACGATGCAGAAGTCCCACATGTGCTTTTTAACCTACCCCAGAATTAGGCATCTCGCAGCTAAGCGGGCGATACGGTCATCGCAGGTGGTGATGGGATCTGGTGGTGCCATCAATGTCGATGGTGTGAGATGACCATGGCGTGACACTAACGTTAACACATCATCGCGACTCGTGTCCGGGTCGAACCACCATCATGGAAAAGTGTTGGTAAGATGAGTGCCATCCAATCCGGTTTGCTTATTTTTTTTTCGTGGGGTTTGTTTCCTTTGGGATCAGACACGTAGCTTGCTCTTTTGTAGGCACTGTTTCGCTCTTTTGGTGGTGGGTAGATCAGACGTCTGTATGGAGCTGAACTAAAACAGACGAAGATTGCTCTGGGGTTACCCCGCGACTAATTGCGCAATCGTATTATTATTGACAGGATTCTCTTTTCTATCCGTTTGTTCTTGAATAGCACTTGAGAGTGATTTTTGGTTTTAATATGTACAAAGGTGATGGATGGCAGACGAATTTCTAATTCCGTCATCCTGATCCATGCATCTCCCTATCGCTATCCTACCCCTCTAGTAACGGGGTAAATAATGTTCTCTTTCCACTATTCTCCATTCTTATACCATCTAGGCCGACGTACTACAGGATCGATTTGAATGGTTGTACAACAGTGTATTCTGGCCTACTCTTCCACAGCGGTAATACTGCCAATGTTGGCTGTCCAAGTACATTCTCACTCGAGAAGTAGCATGGAACATCATGATCTTCGTGGCAGAGCTCAACAGCCCACCTTGCACCACACCCATTTCCAAATCCGCTATACCTTCCATTCTCCAATTCCTGACCTGCAATGTAGACTACGCACACGCAGAGGTGAATGCATCACATTATATTTGTGCTCTCCACAAGATATTATAGATGGTAGGCTACTCCCCATCTCAGAGTTGGTCTGTGTCCATTCGTTGAGGCATTACATGTTACTGTCGTCGGAGCACTTGTAGGATTGGAAGGAGGTGAAGAGGCGGAAAATTATATCTCCGGGAAGACATTTTGCACGTGTCATTCGAGATTACTTTTGCAGTCTCGATTTGCGTATCGACGTTGGTTGGGTAGCGTAGACCCAAAGAGGGTTAGCGTCATGCGCTGTGAGTGGAAGATGTTCGGGGGTAATCGGGAGGCCGGGCGCCGTATTGCCGGACGTCTACGGAACATGGTGATGATGACAAGAAGAATTTTGTTATTGCAGCGGCAGTTCCCCTTGCGATCACAGCACGAATTCTTGATTTCCGCACGCTTACCCTCTTTCTTACCGAGGCTGAGTCCTCGAGATGAGGGAATTTTGGGCCATGGCGCGTGACGGTGCAAAATCGGACATGGAAAGCAACTCTTATCTTGTTGGTGTTTACGACGGGCAGCCTGAGCTGCGCACCGGCCAATAAAACGGTGGGACGACATCACGTGATAGGGATGGGATATTCACTGTGATGGTCGCGATGGCCGCGGCGGTGGTGTTGAGGGCGTGGGCGAGATTGGGAATGTTTCAGTGACGGGCGTTGTGGCTTGTGGAGCCGAGCAGCCGGGAGACAGCAGCGCACCCTTTGCTGGGGGCCTGGCCTGGTCTGGTGGTGGGCGGCCAGCGGTAGTGCATTTGCATTTTTGGGACGATGGATTTGAATGTGGTGTTTTGTCTCGTCTTGAGTGAGCGCGAAGAGAGTTGATGCATCGTCAGTGGTCCGTCACGTCAGCGAACGAGCGAGGGGGTGCGGCCGCTGCTCCGCACCCGATGCGGCCATGCGGCACAACCTCTCGAAACACTACAACAACGCCAAATCTACAAAAATAGGGGTTCCATGCTTGATCTTCCCACGCCCGCTCACGCACACACAGGCATAGGCATGACAAGAGGGCAGCGTCAAGTGTTTGACTTGGGGTTTGATGAGCTGGCGGCCAGAGAAATGGATCGATGGGTGAATGCAAGCAAGAGGCCAGCGGGTGCGGTTAGGTTAGGCTAGCGTGCAACGAGGCGACGGCTACGAGGCTAGCAGACGACGGCCTCGTGAAATGACGATGGCCGGTGGGTTAGGTTTAATGGATGGAACAGCTGTGTTGTTGTGAACACAGTGGGTTGTACGGCGCAGTAAGGTGGGTGCACGGCGCCCGGTTTTGGTTGTTTGTTTGCTTGTATGCATGGTTGGCGGCAAGGCAATGCCTGCGGCGGCAGTACGTACGTGGACATGTAAGAAGAAGAAGAAGAAAAAATAGAACTAGAGAGAAAGAACGAGTAGATTTTTTTTGGTGTTGAGCTCAGGGTGAGCAAGTATTGATTGCGTGCATCGCGATGCGTTGCTGACTCGGCGCATTCCCTCGCCTTTCCAGAATGACAAAATGCATGCCCCTAATGGGCCCGGCGCATCCTCTAATAGGCCCAAGCCGGGATATCCCCCTGCCCGACCCCCGTCGCTGGGAGAGCCGTGCGATTCCCGCCGTGGCCTAGCGGCCCTCTCCCTCGCCCCGTTTCCCTCCTTGGCTGGTGCGCATTCCCATCGCCCGCCCACCCGCGCTGGCTGGCTGCCCGGCTGCCGCTTCCTCTGCTCTGCTCTGCGCTGCTCTGCTCTTGCCCTCCCTCTGGCCTGCTCGCTCCTGCTCATCTCAACATCACAACATCCCGTCTCAGCCCTTCTTCCCTCCCTTCTTCCACCTCACCCTTATCCACCACCACCACCACCACCCCTCAACAACCAGTCTCTGTTAAACGTCCCCCGGAAACGGACAACGGCGTTTTTCCTTCTTCACCTCCAGCTCTATCTATTCCATCTCTCTGTTCACGTCTGCCTTTGCGCGCGTGTTCCTGCCCCCCATTGTGGTGCTTGCGCGGCCGATCATCGCTTGCCACTAGGTAGCTGCCAGCTCCTGCCTGCGCTGCCGTAGTCCATCAATCTTCAGCCGTCCCCGTCCGCTGCTGCCTTCCACGTCACACTCACCATTCACCTCTCACCACTACCACCACCACCTACCGCCATCCACCACTACAGACGCTGACCACCTTACTCATCCGTCTCTTCTTCTTGCCCTCTTCTTCCCCTTTTCTGCCTATTTTATACCCGTACTGCTTTTAATATCCCGCCTTCTCTCCATCCTTCCCTCCTCACCTCTTGCGCCTTCCCACTCTCCTGGCCTTCAACCCCGTCTGCGACGTCATTCCGCAGCACACTAGCCTTTGGAAACCGAATGCGCCCGTCTTGACCGCGACAGATGAGCGTTGTTTGTACTAGATTTCCACTCCCTTCTTCACCATGCAGTCCATGTTCCGCCTCCCGTGGAGTACCGAGTCTCCCGGCGACAAGATCATGGAGAAGGCTGCCATGCACAAGTCAAGACCGATGCCTGTCGTCGAAATCCCTCCTGTCATGAGCCAAATCAAACGCAAGAGGTCCGACAGTCCCGAGCCCGTCATGTCACAGCATGCGCATGTCGTGAAGAAGTGGAAAGATGCTACCGGCCAAGTGAAGCCAAGTACCGTCGCAGCTGTACCCTCTCGTCACGTGAACGTAGTCAATGGTCTGCTCACTGCATCGCCAACTCCCACTATGGAGCCGGCAGACGCCACGTCTCAGGTCGCTGCCCCCGAGATTTTGGATGCTCGTCCCAAAGCTCAACCTTCAATAAGAGGGGGTTCGTCTAAGTCAAAGTCCAAACCAGTGTCCAAACCCCAGGCCACCTCTACGCCTGCGCCTGCGACGTCTGTCGAAACTAACCTCACTGCCCTCCAGCAAAGCATCGAAGCCCAGATCAACTATGAAATCCTCCTCAAGCACAATGAGCTTCGCCTCATCGAGCAAGAGCTTGCCAAATGTCAGGTTTCACTGGAGCAGTTGAGGCGATGTGCACTGATTCCTTTCCCTGGCACCGAAGGTCTGTCCGAGGACGTCAGTGGAGGCGTCGGTCCTGCGCTGCAACCTCCTTCCGGGTACACGGAGCCTCAGTATGCCGCCCCCTGGGGAGTCACCGATGGCCCTTACACTCGGCACTATGCCAAGTGGTTGATTTCGGACGTCAAGTTCGACCCCGTCTCGGAGCGCGCTCTTGCGCAGCAAACGCAGGGTTATTTTGGTGTGGGTGAAGGCCGCACGACGCGCGGTAGCTTCGCCGAGTTTGGTTCAACTGGCAAAGCCCGCACGTCGCGAACTTCGACTGGAACGTTGAAGCTTCAGGCTCTTGGTGAAAACCCAGCACCCGCACCCAAGATCGACCCTTTGCTGCACAAGCGCTCCACGGACGGCCAGTGGGTACGTCTTTACTGCGCACAGTGTGGTCACAGCAACTTCTCCAACACCCAAGGCTTCCTCAATCACTGCAGGATCAAGCACAACCAGGTTTTTAAGAGTCACGATCAAGCAGCATGCGCTTGCGGTGTTCCTGTGGATATCAACGAGGCTGGCGCTCCCGTCACCGCGACCGAGCCAGCAGTGACACCAGCAGCGACAGCCGTGCCTTCGGCGACATCAGCGACAACGACGACTACCCCGGCTACTACACCCGCTGTCACCTTTCCTGTGCACACTCCTGGAAACGTCCACCCGCTCATTCGCACGAACCCAACAGAGTTGGCCAAGGATGTGCATCGCGACTTCAGTAAGTCACGTGATGCGACGAAACCCAAGGTGCCTGTGGCGGCCAAGTCTTCTTTCTCTGACTCACCGTCCACGCCTCGCCTGAGCAACCTGCTCAAGCAACGTGGCTTCCAGGGCAACTTGAAGGGATTGGTCGAAACTGCCCGGGCGAAGATTGACGTGGACGCAATGGAGACTTCGGATGACGACCTAGTCGATAGTGCCATACAGACACCCATCGCCACCAAGCCTACCCATCTGGCTCGTCTGCCTGTTGCCACCCCCAGCGCTGCTCCGGCGAGTAAAACGGCTGCAGGGCGACCTGTCAGCCAGAAGGGGCAGACTAATGGGCCTCCGCGTCTTCCGCTATCGTTGCCGCCACCCTCGCTCCACAGCAATGGTCATCACGTGCCACGATCGCCGGTCGAGCTTAGCCCTCACACGGTGGACTCCAACCCCGGCTTGGTTAGTGACCACGACGACGATGACGACGAGGATGGTGATGACGCCCACAGCCAACCCGACTTTATCCTGAACGACGACAATGTTGTCGTGGAGGATGCCAGCGATGTCGAAGGCTTGCACGAGCGTGCCGGATCCTGCCAGGGTCTCGGTGCTTGCTATGGCAAGGGAGAGGGAAGCCGCAAGCATTAGACGAGGAGCCAGTTGAGTCAGGCGGCCTCGTCACCTTTCTGAAAAGATTGTGTTTCTTGCTTTCTCTTATTTTCTTCTCTCCTCTTCTCCCCACCCCCGTGGTGTGCAATAGACTTACCCGCCTCCCTCTGTTTCCTTCTCCCTTTTCTCTCATACACACTCTGGTGGATTGGTTCTTTGCTCCATCTCGGGATCGGGATATACACGGTGTTTACCAGCAATGGGATTGGGCGGTCTTTGCTGGGTACACTTTCTTGGGGTCTGGCATAAGCTTTTGCTAGCTTGTGCGGGCCACATTCTTCTCTTCCTTCTCCGCCTTTCCCCTTTGCGCACTATCTACTTGTATTCCCCGCTTTCTTCTCTCCACAACCTCTTGTTCTTTTTTTCTTCTCCATTTTGCGAAAATCTTGTCTCTCATCTCACCTCTACCAACTGTGCGTTCTCTTGGACACCACGCTAATCCGGGGTGTATGTATGAGTTCGCTAGGCGCTGGGTTACGTCTGTGTATTATTGTCTGTATGGTCCTTTTTCATTTTTTAGCGGTAGAACTCGGGTTGGGTTGGGTTTTTGCGGAACTTTTGGGGGAGTAGGTAAAGATGGGGTTTCGGGAACGGCATTCTGGCGTGGGTAAGGGGGGTTATCGGCGATCCTCTCAGCACCCGAGCATTTTTTCACGCTGTTGTTTGTTGTTTCTTGTCGAGGTTTTTCTCATTACGTTTTGGAAAAGAACAAAAAATGCGGGTCGTTTTGGGGATTTGCCGGATTCCCACTCCCTCCCTCACCCTGCGTTGACAGAGAGCGGTTTGAAGAAAAGAGAGAAAAAATCTTCTATTCTTTTATACAGCTTTTTATCCTTGATGTGTATACAAATTCTTTTATTTCTATCTCACCAAACTCTCGCTTTTGTAATGAAATGATATATCTTTTATTCTTATATAATGGATCCTACATAGGTACAAATGTATCCTCCGTCTCTAGAAACAAACAGATCAAAAACAAGCCACACCAAAGTACCTACACTCCACTAGTTGTTTGGGCCTAGGTACATACATGTATACATATAGTGTGACTATGCACACGTGGGTGGGTAGGAACGTACATATTCACACAAACCCACCCCCCCACACACACGCACACACATCCCACACGGTCCTGGAGATTCTCGATATCCGAACCACAATCCCTATCTACCTATCATCGACCCCTCCAACACCTACCTATGTAACCTCCGCGCTGTCCTACTTCGTCATTCTGTATATACTCTACTTCCCTCCCTCCCACTTTCCTTTTATTAAAATGACGCTCTCTCCTCCCTATGTATGTACCTTGCGCGCTGTGCTGGTGTTCTCCCCTCCACGGTCCGTAACCATATCTACCCTTCCCCCTCTCCTCCCCCTTTCTCCTTCTTCTTTTTTTTTTGGTACGTCCAACGGTTTTTGTTTGTCAGTTGGGTAAACTGAACACGTTACACAAAATTGATTAATGGTGATGATTATTGTTTTAACGTTTTCAATATCTTATGAGTTTGAATATTGGAGTTTGCGAGGTTGTAAAAGTTTTGATTTTTTTTTTAAATCTTTGAGGGGGTGGTGTATGTATGTGTATGTACACACGTATGTCAAGTGTGTAGGTAGGTAGGTGCTTAGGTATTCGTTATCGTTTGTCGTCCTCGTTTCGTTCGTTCATATTCATACATCTCCCTCCCTTCCCCTTGCCCTCATACCCTCCTCCCTTTCGCTCAAAAAACAAACTCAGCAAAAATCAATCACCCAATAAACTCAACAACCGCCATCCCGACGCACGCGACCGCAACCCACGGACTCAGCCTCTCGCCAATGCGCGCGCACTTCCAAAAAGGCCCCACAAAGTAATTGTCCTTGTTGCGGTCCATGATGCCCGGGAACTGGCCGTGCGCGTAGGTCGATGTGCAGATGGTGAGGAGGAGCACCGAGAGGAGGGATTGGAAGTTGAAGAGGGCGGTCTGGGAATATTGTTAGTTGAGGGTGGACTGAGGGAGGGGTGGTGGGGGGAGGTACCATTTTGGGGGGTTTTGGGTGGGAGGTGGTGTTTGTGATGTTTGGGAGATTGTTTCGGAGGTTGATGGAGGGGAGTGGGTTGGTTTGGAGTTCGTGGTTTGTGGATTGTGGTGTCAACGAGTGAAGTGATACCGATCTACATACGTAGCTAGGTACATGTTGTCCGTGCGGCGGAGGGAACGAGGGGATGGATGGGGCTTGGCGCGACGTCGGTCGGTCACTTTCACTCTTCCGCTGTGTCTGGACCATCGTCACTCATCCATCTATCTATCCAGTCCTTTCCCCTGCCGCGTTTGTTCTTCTTTTGTGCGGGAGTACCCAGCTGTACGAGTTCTAGACAGGAAAATCGAGAACGGTACGATTGTGGTTTGAACGGGAAGCGATCAGTGGGCGGGTTTGATCGATTGCACCGAACGGCACGAGAAGAGCGACACGGGTCCACGCCATATTTCAGGAACGTGCAGTCTGGGAATATAGAAAGAGAAGGGGAGTTAAGAACAGTGGGGAAGTTGTTGTAAATTGGGCGATACGATACATCGTTACATACACGCACGCACGCACGCGCGGAAGACGGATCGAAGGGTGGCTGCAGCGTGCACACCCGTGTCTGTTTGTTGTGCAGACTAGACCACGGCGCTGTATAAGGGAACGCGAAAGAGCGGGAAGAAAGGAAGAGACGGCACGGATAAGGAAAGGGATTGGTTTGAGCTGAAGTGAAGTGCTACAATGGCCGAAGTGCGCATGAGACAGAGGCAGAAGGGGCAGCAGTTCCCCGGGCCTGAATGTAAGTGGATTTTCTTCTGTCGGTTTTGTTTGATCGGTGGAAAGTAAGAGAGCGGTTGTTTATCTGCTTGTGCGAGGAAGGAAGGCAGCCTGCTTGGTTGACTACCTTTACCTTGTTTGTACCAGCCAACGTCTTCCTATCTCTACCTCTCTTTCTTATCCCCAACTCTCTCCACTCTACTACCCACAACCACAACTTCTACACCCCTCTGTACTCTCCACCATGAAATCCACGCTCGCCCAAAAACATCGCCTCCAACACCGCATCCAGCCGCGGGTCCCCAAACCCGCCGGCTCGCAAGCTCTCACCTTCGACACGCCTAACACCGCCATAGTAGAATCCTTCCTCATCGCCTACGGCGACGACCTCAACCCTCTCCCCGCCACAATCCGCGTCCTCGACGAAATCGTCACTGACTACATCATTGAAACATGCCACGAAGCCGCGGCCGTGGCGCACCATGCTCGCCGCCAGAAAATCAAGCTCGACGACTTCAAATTCATGCTGCGTCGCGACGCGGCGAAACTGGGCCGCGTGAGCGAGATCCTCGAGACGGATAAGGAGTTGAAGCGGAAGAGGAAGGCGTTTGATACGGATGAGGGGACCGTCGCGAAGGGTGCGGATGGGGAGGATGGGGATGGTGCTGCGGGCGGTGGTGCGGCGGACAAGGGGAAGGCGAAGGAGGGGACCAAGGAGAGGGATGCTGCAAAGGAGGATGGCGAGCGCAAGAGGAAAAAGAAGAAGAAGGATAAGAATGCGGATGCGGGGAGTGTGAAGAGTGGATGAGGAGTTCATTCCTCGAGAGTGTCTATGAGCTTGCGACGGCAATGCATGTCTGAGCCTGAGCGTGTGGGCATGCCTGGGTGATAAATCTCATCCTGCTCCACTGGACCTCTTGATCTTTTTTCCGCTTTTTTTCCGCCACAAAAAGACGAAAGATCCATTGAAAACACAAACCCGCTTTTCTCTCCCTTACTTGACACCCCAGAAACGAGTCCTCCCCGTCTGGAACAAATCAAAGTCGGGACGAAATATCCTTCGGAAACACATAATCTACAACCTCGACTCTTTCTCCACTCAATTGAGACAAAAAAAAGGAACCCACCTTCATCACACACCAGGAATATCATTACACAGTCATTTTTGCGCTCTCACCACGGACCCTCCTCCATCGTTTACCATTCTCTACCGGAATTAGCCATGTACTATTTACCGACTTCACCGCAATTGGAATCGGGATGGGAACCGGAATCGAACATTTCAACCCTCCCGACACCCCACGAAGATATGAAGGAAGTGTTTTTTCCTATGTGGTTGGTAGGCAGGGGTTGTGGGATGAGATGGCAATGGAGCGCAGGATAGATGGGTGGGGGATGTCGGATGGACGTGTCTTGTCATTATAGCAGTGAAATCTGCGTGCGTGGTTTGCGTCGGAGAATGATTGTATGAATAAACAAAGTTTCAAAGGGGAAGATTTACTGGGTAGTCGTCAGACGGTGGGCGTATTGATTTCAATCTTATGGGATTGGATTTGGAAATTGAATCAAGGATATTCATGACACTTTTTTCTTCACTCATTTTTTTTGAACTGCCAGTGTTGTTGCCCACATGTGTGTAGAAACTTATTGATACAGATCTCTCTCCGCATACGGGAGAGGTGATTGGTGCACTTTTTGCATTCCTCGCTCAAGCTACCTATTCATCTCCGTGTCTGCGGGTGCCTTGTCAGTCTGCCTGTCTGTCACTGCTCATAGGGTCTGCGACGCTCTGTTCTTCCGCGTGCGCTTGATAGTCCCGACACATGCCCATCCCATCCGTTCATGACATCGTAGCACATGACTTTTTTTCCCCCGTTGGCCCGCTGCCTGTCCTCGTCTTCCTCTGCTTCCTCGCATTTTTGCTTCCTCCTCACCCCTTTCTCCACTACGATCGCAAGATCCTATGCAGAAACCAGAAAAATGCCGACGTTAAGTCTAGAACGCGAAAAAGAAAAGAAATATGCCTTTGGATCGCCATCCACCCATCGTCATGTGAACAGCCAGGAAAAGAAATTGAAAAAAACACAAAGGAACACCACGCAAGCTAGAAAACGCAGCTTGGGATGTGCCAGCCAAGTCAAAATAGAGAAAAATTGAATTATCTTTTCTTCGTCGTTCTTCACCAATCGCCACCAATCATGCTTCTTGCGCCTGGGCCTGCGACCGGTTGTTCTGCTGTCTGCCTTTGCCGCCGCGTCCGCCCTTTTGTCGGTCGCCACCTTCACGGTTGCCGCTGCCGCCCTCGCCCGAGAGCGCGTCGCCGGTGCCGAGTGTTAGTGCTGCGGTTGCGAGACGGTTGGAAAGATCGATTTGCGTGCGGATGGTGTTGGCGAGGTAGGAGACAACGAGGACGTCTTGGATGTGTGCATTGCTGTTAGAGAGAACGAGTTAGCTTTTTTGCTGCATGTGGACTTGTAAAATCAGAGGAGGGGAGTAAACGTACAAATCACGCTCAATATCGGCGGGGTCGACCTTGGGTGCGAGGCTCAAGGCGTTCAGAAGGAATTGACCCAAGGCGGATGACGGCTCGGCTTCCTCGTCCAAAACGTTGTTAACGTAGTTGGAGACGCGCTCGAGCATGTCGAGGACGTGCTTGACAGCGTTCTCGAGAGCCTCGAGGTCGGTGAAGGTAGTTTGTGTTCGGTCTTCACGGTCCTTGGCTGAAGAAATGAGTTCGAGAGCGGACTTCTCGCCCTCGCCGTACTTAAGCTCGTGGGGCACGGGGATGAAGGAGCAGGAGTCGGCAGCGCGTTCTGCGGTCACGCCAATGGGAGCGGAGATGTAGGTTCGCGACTCGGGTTCCTTGCCGGGCTCGGTAGACACGGTGAGGTGAACGGCGGGGTGAGGGAAGGTGCCGTCACCTTGCTGGCCGTAGAAGTTTTGAATCAGGGCGGAGAAGGTGTTGAGCTCGCTGCTTGTGGCATACCAGCCAATGAGAACTTCCTTGGGGTTGGCGCGGAGGTGTAGGGCGAGCATCTGCTTCTGGTAGTCCATATCCACCTCGACCTGTTCAGCGTTCTCTGTGTGTGGGACGGCATAGCAATTGCGGATTTCGACTTCGGTCCCGTCCTCGCTGCGGGTCCCGAGAAGAGTTCCAATCACACGTTCTTGGTCGGCGGGCCGGCGGAGAGAGTGATCGATGATGGCGAAGAGGGCCTGAGGTTGGACAATCACATTGAGGGGAGCGGTCGAGGGTTGGCCAAAGGAAGGACCCAAGGGCCGAGCCAGATGCAGGTAGGCGTCGTTGTTGGTCATGGCGCTCACGGTGTCAGGACGGAATGAGGGAGATGGAGGGGAGTGGGAGTGTTGGGCGGCAGTGAGGTGTGGTCGCTGACTGCGTGACTGAGTGACTGCGGTGGGGGTTGAAGGAAATTCTGGTGGGGTTGCAACAATCGCTAGCGAGCCAAGATTTCGCGTGCACGGACCCTCCAAATAATCTTTGGTGGTGATGTGCAGAGCCGCATACGAAGTTTTATTCCGACATCAACGGCGAAGATTCAGGAGGCGCAGTTGCTTCGAGAAGTTGTATTCGGGATTCTTTGTACCTCAGAAGTTTTTACTTCTCGACAATCGGTTCCACGCCTTAGAAGTCGGTTTACATACTAGAACAGCCAGGCGCATACACACATCATCCATTGGGAGGCCGAAATACGAAAAGGTTTGCTGTTGGAGCCAATAGATTATGGCACCTTTTCGGGGACGTGGAGGTTTTCGCGGAGGAATGCGCGGAGGCATGCGTGGAAGAGGACGAGGAAGAGGTGGAATTCGAGGTGGTTCGAGAGCTGGAACAAGGAATGCTTTTGAGGCTGCGCGCATAGAGGATCCAACGGAAAATGGGTGAGTCTTAGAAAAACCAATTTGAAATTTCATTAGCTGACACTCTTTAGAGAGGAATATCTAGGATCCTCCGGATCTGAGCCGGAATCGGATGGAAGTGATGAATCGTCCGAGGAGGAGGAGGAGGAGGAAGCTCAGCCCCCCTCAAAAGCATACCAGAATCTGTTACAGACATTCGCGTCTCGGAACAAGCCTACTGCAGCGAATGGCGAACCCAGATCTAAGCGACGGAAAATACATCACGAGGTTCCGGTTGTGGATGAAGATACTATAGAGATGGAGGAAGATACGGGCTCAGATTCAGCTGAAGAAGGTCAAAATATGCCAGATACGATAGATGGAGAAGACGAGCTTGATTCCGAGGCGGAAGAGGTTGGTGGCGAAGCTGCCGGTGCATTTACAACACATTTCGAGAATCCAGACGAGACTCAAGTCACAGCAAATCTGGCTGCCATCTCCAAGAACCAATGGACCAGCAAGAAGCTCGATGTCGGAAAGGGGGGTAGATGCTTACTTCAAGTACCCGGCGAGTGTGACACTAGCTTCCAAAGAAGAAAGGTCAAGGGCGTATCGAGTGTTCAGTTGAAACCAAAGCTGGTCGAAAACGCGAAGAGGATCCTTGGAGATTTCGATACTGTTGAGCAAGCTATTGCGCCTTCATTATTTGACTACCAGGACATTATGTTCGGTGCAAGAACAGTAAAAAATGCGGAACGCCTGCGCCATTTGGTCTGCCTACACGCTCTCAATCACATCATTCGGACCAGAGACCGAGTACTAAAGAATAACGCGAAATTGGCAGCAGCATCCGATGACGATGACGCAGAATACCGTGATCAAGGCTTCACTCGCCCAAAGATTCTCTTCTTGCTGGAAACCAAACAGGCATGCGTCCGAGCCATCGATTCAATAACTCAACTGTACGATTTCGAGCAACAAGAGAACAAGAAGAGATTCCTAGATGGCTTTTCTTTACCAGAAGATAAATTTTCCGACGAAAAACCCGACGATTTCCGAGAATTGTTTGAGGGTAACGATGAGAACGAATTTCGCATCGGCGTGAAACTAACGCGCAAAACACTCAAATTCTTTTCGACATTTTACAACTCCGACATTGTTTTTGCGTCTCCGCTAGGCCTCCGCAGAGCCATCGAAGGCGGAGATAAAAAGAAGAAGGACTCTGACTTTCTCTCCTCCATTGAAATGGTCATCATGGAGCAAGCCGATGCAACACTAATGCAGAACTGGGAACACGCCGAGTTTGTCTACGAACACCTCAATCTTCAACCCAAAGACGCCCATGGCTGCGACTTTTCTCGCGTGCGATCATGGTATCTCGATGGACATGCCCCGTATTTCCGCCAAACCATTGTCCTATCAGCTTACCTCACCCCGAAAATCAACACACTGTACAACAAACACATGCGCAACATTTCGGGCCGTCTAAAATACACCCCAGACTACACATCAGGTCTAATCGAGAACCTCAGCCATGGCATTAAGCAAACCTTCACCCGCTTTGACTCCCCCTCCCATCTCACAGACCCCGACTCGCGCTTTAAGTTCTTCACATCCACCATCCTCCCCTGGATCACGCGCCTTCCCAAGCCACCTGAAGGCGGTGTCGGAGTCCTGCTCTTCATCCCTTCCTATCTCGACTTCGTTCGCGTCCGCAATTCTCTCGTCGACTCAGACCTCTCGTATGCATCAATATCCGAGTATACGGACCCAACCGACGTCCGGAAAGCGCGCTCTCATTTCATGAGCGGACGCCATTCCCTTCTTCTTTACACTGGCCGCGCGCACCACTTCCATCGGTACCATATTCGCGGGGTGAAGCGCGTTGTTTTCTACGCAGTGCCCGAGAATCCGGTGTTTTATGAGGAAGTGGTTGGATTCGCGGCGCGGTCTGTTGAGAGGGGCGAGGTGGCGAGGGCGGAGGCTGCTGTTCGGGTTTGCTTTTCCAAGTGGGAAGGTATGGAGCTTGAGCGCGTTGTTGGAGGGAAGAGGGTGGGCAAGATGATTTCTGACAGAGGAGATGTGTTTGATTTTGTGTGATTATTTGTATAGAGGCTTACATATTCTCAAGACATATTGATTGTTGTTTGCAAAGATCTTTACGTGGACGTATATTCTCGTAGTTTGGTGATGCGGATTTCCTACGTTTTTGCGGCTACGTAGGGAAAGGCTGACTTCCAATTCACGACTTATTTATTTAAGCAAGTGGTTTAGTAAAGTAGAAGATTTAGAGTATTTGTCATCCATAGTTGGCAGATATAAACATGGAAACCCCAAACACCAACTCCAATATCGCATACAATTAATATCACTAGAATACTATTATAGACCAGATGGGAAAGCAGTAAGTTCTAGGTAATAACTCTTCATTCAATCAAAACACTGGCAGTGTCCCACCTCCCCCTCCCATCAATCAAGAAAATTACAAAATCAGTAAAACCAACGCAACCCCCGAAAACCTATTAAGCCTTCAATGTTTCAGGAAGAAACTCTCTACAAAATCGACATTCTCCATCAAAAACCTCAAATACTCAGTCTCCGACTCCACTATGCCGCTAGTGCGCTTGCTCAGTTACTTCCTCACCAAAAAAGATCCAGCAATGCGAAGCGAGGCGAGAGAAAGTAAAATGGCCTACTGAAATCGATCCTACAGCTTTTCTGAAAGTTTCTACCTTTTCTCCCCGCCTCTTTCATTGACATCTCGCTTCAACACCCTCCACTGTACCTCCCCAGTACATGGTCAAGCATATGCCACTCAACCTTCATGCCCACCTCGTCACTAACATTAGCCCACCAATCTTCGCTCTGCCCTTTAATAGGCACTTTCCGCCAGATAGCTTCGCATTCTCGGCACCCTGGGACCGGAAACGTCGGGTCGTCGGGGCGAAAGTCGGGGTTGGAGGGACCCTGTTTGGGGGTTACGTTCATGACAGCGAGGGCGGCGATGATGTCTTCTTCTGTGAGGGGTGTGGCGGGTTTGAGGTGCGTGGTGGCGAGGGAGAGGATTTCGGAGATTGGGGTTGTGGCAGGGGAGATGTTCAGGTTGGACATTAGGGTAGCGAGGTCTTGTTGGAGCTTGGTGGTGGTGGTGGGTTTGGGGCGGGGTTTGCTGTTGGACATGGTGGTTGATGATTGGCTGGTGCAAGATGTTTGTTGTGTCCAGGAGTCCTTGTTCAGTGGAACTTTTGTCGTAAGTGAATGATTTGTTAGAGTGGGTTGGCTCGGTAATTCGTTGTTTGTTGGGGAAAGCCAGACGTTGGAGTTTTTTGTGGTGTGTTAGGATGAACTAGACGGGGTTGGTTCGATAGTTTGGGCAATTTCAAGCATGGAATGTGGTGGGAAGACGGCTTTATAGATTTTGGTGGATGCGTTTGTTGTGCCAGTGTTGTGTCCTTTGGTGTAATTACCCCAAACCATCGCTACGATTAATGCGGTTGAAGCCTGTAGGCAGCGATAGGTTGTAGTCTCTTATTTATGTTGAGATGGTATAGATAGAACATTGCGTGTAAATAATTTGAGCGAGCACGTACGACCTATGTCAGACCATGATGGGTATATGTGCAACGTTTGACGGTGTTCCATAGAAGGTAAATTTTGTGCAACTTAGATTACTTGTTGGGATCCTAAATGTAAGTTTAAAATTTTTAAGTCACGTTTCATAGTTTTGTAACATTCATCAAAAATATCTGTGTATGAGAGAAACCAAATCTGCATTTCATTTATATTATTGAAGCCCTATAAGTCTCTACTGGAGAATTCGCCTGTTGCGATCTATAGGACCCCCTTTAGCCAAAGCTGTTTTGCAATCCGAACGTGAGTTTTCTTCAACCGGGCGACCTTTTGGATTGCTCAAAGGTATCACGTGGCTGAAATTCTGAGCCTTGAGGAGCCCCGAACTTATCCTCTACTTACGACGACCGATTGTCAACCTCGACAGCTCAATGCGTACCTTGTGTACCATCATGTGGTCTTCCACCTCTTTACGCTTTTCTATAGTTGTCGCATCCCCCCAATGGCCGTCGAGGCTCCATGCCATCATCCAATCTTGAATATATTCCCAATGCCTAGTACATGTGGGGCAGCCTGGGACAGGAAATACCGACTCTTCAGGATCATATTGTACTTCCATTTGCCCCTTGGATTGTGGTTGTTGTTGAGGTTGAGAAGACATAGACTTCTGTGAAGAAGATCCGTTCACAGCCTGTGGAACTTCATCTATCTTCAATTGAGCGATAGCTGATGCAAGGGTCTCTGCTGTCAATCCAGCATCATCTTCACCGTTGATGCGGAGCTGGGCTAGAGCGAGCTCTACCAGCTCTTCAAAATCGGTGTTTGGGGGAATCTTTTGCGAGGGTAACACGTTGTTCAACAGTGTGGCGTAGATGGTGTTCGACCCGCTCGATTGCTTGGATTCGAGGGCAGCGCTTGTAGCTGGTGTGCTGGAGGTTGGGTCGTTGGTCTTGATTCCTACCATATTGTACTATTTGTGGGGTTTATTCAAGGAGTTGCAATGTGTTTTGGCTATCTGGAGGTTAGGAGAAAAAGGACAATTTATGTTAGATTCAAAATGCATCGTGCGTGTAGACCAAACCGACTAGAGCCTTTGTGAACAAACATGAACATGATTACTTTGTGAGTTTACAACCTACATATGTAGATACTAAACATCCTAGGCAATAGAATTATCCTGAATTAATTGTGACTACTAAAAAACTGGCTCAAGTTAATTAGAGACTGGACAGCGAGAAAACTGCCCTACCATGCACCGCGGAGAAATCAGCACATGTCTCCATCTTTAATAAATTCTACGCCATGCTAAACAATACTCCGTAACGATATTCTTATACTTCTTATATGCTGTAAGCAATGGCCACAAAGTTCAAAACTTATACTCTATATCCTCTTTAGTACGTGTAGTCGTAGTTAGATCTAGCAAAGAGATTCAACTTTAATGAAAATGTGACCATATTTATGTACAATGCATCCGAGCCGCGGACGTTACCTTGAGACCCAAACCAGTGTTGGTAACGTGACTGATTTCACCAATCGATTGCGAAGAAGAAGACACTTTGATAACTAATTTTACTACTAATTAATTGCGAAGAAGAAGACAGTTGAGTAGCTACTAGAATCCACTAGTCTCTGATAGGAAATAGGTGTCGTGAAACTTGGCGCAGCTGGATTACGTGCGCATCGAACTATGTGGGCAGGGCAACCTTACTGGATTTTGATCGTTTTCATTGGCTCAAAACACCCATTTCCTAATCGGGTCTCTAAATTGAAGGCGGGAGAGAAGATCAGACGCAAATAGGAAGTGGATGTATTACCTAGTAGGATGAAGATTGGAAATGCACCGTCTTTCGCCACGTCTTCGAAATTATTGTTAGGCCGAGCAACAATATTTAAACATTGGATTGCCCTCAAGAAGCCTCTCATTCACAACTACTGCACACCTCATTTCGATCCTTCAACTTCATCAAACACTGGTGCATATCTCATTATTTAACACTGAACCCTCACCACGTATCATACCATGCCTGCTCCATCAATCCTTCTCATCGGCGCAGGTGGCTATCTCGGCGGTTCTGTGACCCGAGAACTGCTTGCGAATCGTTCACGCTTCAATCGCATCGCTATTCTAACCGAAGAGTCTAAAAAACAAAAGTTCGCTGAGCACGAAGCAAAGGGATTTGAGCTCGTTCTAGGGGCTTTTGATTCTCCGGATTCCTTCAAAGGTCCCGCTTACGATTTCTCAATGCGACATGAGCTGACAAAACTTAGGGTTCGATACTGTGATCTGCATGGTTGGAAACCATGCCATGAAATGCCAGCCTGCCATCATCGATGCCGCCATGGCCGCAGGCGTGTCCGAATTCTATCCTTCTGAGTTCGGGGATGACATCGGGCAAGGCGATTACTTAACAAACCGATACTTCCGCGACAAGCATATCACCCGCCAGCATCTGCGCAATGTTGCAACGAAGAATCCTGGATTCAACTATACATTCCTCATCTGTGGAGGGTTTATCGAGTTCGCGCTGCATCCGCTATTCGGCATGGATATTGACAAGCATACGTTTACGTTTTATGGGTCACCTGAGAAGCAGGAGGCCCTTACTGCTGTTCATGAGTAAGTCTTCTCATAGAGTGAGAAGCTTACTGAGATAGTTTGCTGAATTTTTTTGAACAGTGTCGCGAAGTACCTCGTGGAATCGGTCTTCCTCCCTAAATCACCCTCACAAGAACGCATATTCCGCATTCCTGAAGGAAATTACGCCTGGAAGGATGTCGTGGCCACCGTAGAAAAGGTGCAAGGTGTTAAATATACAAGCACCTATCACCCTACCCAAGACGCGATTGATGCGCAGAAGGCGTGCGCGGAGAAGGGTGACGTGGATGGAGAATTGGCCTTCGCGGTCAAGTCCATCATTGGTGATATCAACGTGGTGAGTGTGCTAAAACCGTGGGACAACGACAAGTTTTCGTTCAAGCCGGCGACGTTGGAAGAAGCGGTGAGGAGATTTTTCGAGGATCTGAAACGGGGTGAGGATAAGCTGGCTATGTAGTGGTCGTTGTGGTTTTTGAGCGTTCCGGTAAATAAGTGATCTCTTGCTACATGTGCACGAGTGGCCTCAGACTATCACACTCCTTGTCCAAAACATCACCTACCCAAAGTAAATTTGAAGCGTGCACAATGATTTCGTCCCATCCTTGCAGATCCATGGCTTTTGCAGTGTTGCCGATGATGTCGCAGAACCACAGTCTGTCTTCATTGTCTGTCTCGAGTGCTGCCAGGATGGCTATCCAAAGCAACATCTTCTTGAAACTTGTCCATCCTTCACCATAAGTTTCCAATAACGTTCTCAATCGCTCAGTCTCCACTTCAGTAAAGACGAGGCGTGCTCCGAAGCGTCTTCTAATCTTACTTAGTAGGATCAATGCTCCTAGGCGACAAGACTCATTCACAAAGTTTGTCTCGTCGATGTCTTTTAACTCTACGCCACCATCCAATAAACGGTGGGTTAAAGGATCGACCCAAGTCTTTAAGAATGACTGATCTTGCCATAGCAACCTCTTTTTCAACTCGCTTTTGATTGCCATGGAAGTGATACTCAAATCTTTGAATATTTCTGCTAATGTAGGGTCACCAGGAAACATGATTGACCAGATGCTTGATTCGTTAACAGAAGGATGGGGGAACCACCAGGGTATCTCTTGCCCATCGCCCCGGAGCTCGGACAGGGTGCTGATTGGGAGTGGGAACTTCGGAGGTTGGCCGGTGAAGCAGGACGCGGAAACCTCGATACTAGTTTCGAATGAGCCGTAAGATTGAGTTGAGTCACAAGAATGGTTGAAAAGGAGACTTCAGTCATACCCTGACAGCAACAGCCTAAGAATTCTGTCGTGATCGATAGCATGGACTCCTCCTTTTAGTGTGATGATAGTGCGGAGGCCTTCTATGTGCATGTGATAGCTTGCCCAGTCTCTGTCGGAATGCTGCATTTAATTAGCATAGCAATCTCGGAAATTAAGTAAGCAGCTTACACTGAAGCACGCGAAGCCCAGGATTGTTGCGATGATTCCATCACTAACTCTTTCAACTGGGTCCGAAAGGCGCTTGTTGACCGACTGCAGAGCTTGGGAATGGAGTGCGAAAGCTTGTTTCTCCTTTGGGTAACCAGGAAAGGACGCCGTGATATCGCGCGAAATGTGTGATAATATCTCATAGAACAGCGCGGGATCTGAGAGGCTCATGGGCAACCATGTCTCTTTGATTGGTTGGAGTCGGGGTTCTGATGAGACTAATACTACACGAAATGTTCAGAGAGCTAGAGATATATAAAAGCTGAGCCGGTATACTCACAGTAGTCAATCAGGAAAGATGTCTCCGAAGTCATATGTATTGGAAAACACACGAATGGATCTGTTCTACATCCACCTGAGACTAACCGGGGCACCTTCGCACTGGGCCCTGTGTAGGCTAGCTCTTGCGCAGATGTTATAGCTTTGGTATGTAATTTCCGGATTGGATACTTCTCAGGCTGAGTTTTGGGGACAATGTTCCTGAATAATGAGGCTTCGTGTTTCTTGCCATCCCTAACGTTCTCAAGTTGTCTTTGAGGCCGAGGTTGCCCGCGCCGTGCAACCCCAATGTCTCGCATAACATGCTTCTGGATTGCAGTGCGTATATCCTTTCGTGGTGGCACTTTCCCTGTTTGTTGGACTTCGATAAACAGAAAATTGGAGCTAGGCATCTCAGGCGTTGAACATGTCATGTGGGGACGGTAAGGGAGATGTTCTTCGTGGCCACTTCCCAGTTTAAGCGTGTTGCGGGGTTTGGTTCCCTCGGTGCTTACAAATCTAGCAACACGATACGATGTGTATTTCCTACGGAGGATACGTAACGTCGAGTGTCTTTTCTCATATAAGCATAACACTAAGACCCATCTTAAGTCATGTGACCTCCATCAGAACAGAGGAGATGATACGGACCACCCAGTTTACGATATGAACCACCAAGCTAAGACGCTAGAGAGCGAATCGAATCAGCGGTCTCAAGGTTCTTCGTATATTACGTGTTAAATAATATATTTGCCACTTCAGTCTAGCAAGTAGACCCGGTGACACATAGAGGGATGTTATTAAATTGCAATAACGCAGTTAATTATAACCGGAACTAGCTTTGCAAGCTACATGTACGTGCGCCGTAATACTGCTTTGCCTCGAAGAACATACCCTGCCCGTACTAGAATACAGCGCTGTGAATGACGGGCCAGTGTTCCAACAAAAGCTTGAGGAATAAGTATATGCACATCTGATAGCGACGAGATATGTGAGCAGAGACAAGTTATAGTGGAATTGTCATTACAAGCCAGTGTTTACTATTCATTTGAGTGGATTGCTAGACCTCAGATTTAATTCGCGGCCAACATGACCGGTGTCGGACTGGACCAACCATAGAATACAATTATGCGTCTGATTTTAGGTGGCAGAGCGTAGCAGCCTGAGTGATACCGAGCTAACACATTGTTCAATCATGCTTTTCTTTTCAATCTCGTCCCCAACGACGTAATCTACAAGCTATGCCCCAGCACTCTTGCTGTTGCTGCCACTATTCTACTAGTCATCCATATCCACATCTTCATCATGGGTACCGCTCTCTTCATCATTTTCATCGTTATCAGCGTCCTCAAAATCATCATCCTCATCCTCATCATCCTCGTCGTTCTCATAATTCTCATCTCCTTCATCATC